>QXVZ01009729.1:0-41181 GCA_008931825.1 Phallusia fumigata | reverse complement strand
GTAAATTCTGACATGTTACACTATTGTATGTTCGTTGTTGGCACGTACCCACACACATAACTAGTCTTTATTAACATTACTTGTCTCAGCGAAATTGTTTTCGTCTCACCAACTCTGCGTACAAGATACAATAGACTTCACAATAAGATTGCACAAGAGAGTTGACGCCGCTTCACGCTGATTCATGCTTTACAGATACATCCACGAAAGCATGTGTTGTCTTCTCAGTTGCTGTCTGTGATAATGCCTATGTACTAATTGTTTTTATTTATTTTTTATATTAGCATCCCAATAGTTGGCATCATTTTCGCACACTGATACAAAATGGTTGGAAAAGACAAACAAAAATTGGAAACCCATTTTGATGAAAACTATATTCGGCAAAATGCGTTGATCTGTTTACCTTGTGGCGCACAATTGCTTGTAATGCTCCTTTATTTTAGACACTAAAGCACATGCGAACATAAAATCATTATTAAATGCCACCTTCATATTGTTACACTGAGTTCACTATGATCCATCGTTTTGCCTTTGCACCCACTAAACTGCGAATCACCTAATTGATGTTTGTATCTTGCTCGTTAGGTGTCGCCCTTGCGTTGTGACGTCACCTGACGTACATAACAGAGTGTCGCGTCTTGGTAGGGTTTATGTTAATAGAACGGTTGTCCCCGGGTTCCAATGTATCTCAAAGCTGGGTAAAGTTTATTAGGAATTTTCATTTTATTCGACAGAGTTTGTTTCGAATGGAAGCATTGCAAAAGTTAAGCGTCAAGATTGTTTCTCGTGTTGGATGAAAGGATCAAACCATCTACTCGACTTTTGAAGCAAAGAACAATAGTGATTATAGCATGCGAAGAATTATTTTGTAACTACCACTACCGAGCGATACAGGTTTTTTTCTAGAAATCCTTTTTACATGCAGGTGAAAAATTAAACTTAAACTAAAGTTGTGGCTATTGTGAACCTTGTGACTAGTTAATAGGGAATTAGGCTGTGATTGGAATGAGGTGCGACCAAGAGTTGCTTCGGGAAGTAAATATAACTCTTTAAAAAGATTGCGAATAAACTTGTATGCTTTGTGTGGCAATCAATTAACGGCGCCCCGAGCTTGCAAATTTTGTGCGTTACGACATGACGTCAAAGCGTGTCCTGCCTGGGGGAAGTGGTGTTAGAAATCAATTTACAGAGTGCTGCATTGCTACTAACCAGCTGCCAGCGCAACAAGCAATTCAGGCCTTCATGATACAGTCTGTAAGTACAACTTGTTCAACTAAAAAAATTTTTATTTCTGTGCATACCAAAACAGATAAACTTGCGGTATCGTCCCGAAACTAATCCCAAAAGCCTCAGGGACAAGTTAAAATTACCATTCGGTTGGTGTTGAATACTGGTCACATTTTTCGAATGGAGCCGTTTATTTTAGCTGTGTTTTTTTTCAATGTTATTTTACCCACTGAAATGCAGGTCGCCTATAGCCATATATTGATCGAAGGATGACATTCAGTTTCAGCCCCGATATATGAAGGCGTTACTGTTTGGAACGAATTTGATACTGTTTCCTGTTTTGATGGGATCCTTTTTACTACACTTAAATTGTTTAGCTTCTACCTAACGTAGTTAATACCTTCATTATGTGGAACGCAACTGCGTTACAGGAAGTGTCTTGAATCTAAAAAGTTTAAAATACCTTGATGCAAACTTACACACACACATTAACATCTGCCACTCTGATCAATTTCGAGATTTGCCTGTCCAACCATAGAAATCATCACAGTTTGTCAACGAACAAAACGCCACGTCATAAATTGCACATGGTAGACACGAGGGGGTAAAAAGGGCGGGATACACGACAAGTAAACTTTCAACATCGAAAACATATATTGTCATATCAGTTTCCGTCTATGACAAAGCACTGCGTAGTTACTGATGACTGTACAACACAGAAAGAGCATGAGTCAAGTTTTTAACACCGCTAACCATAGTGAATAGGTTACTGAGCGATTCGCGTACGAGTCCATGTAATAAATACATGACGTAGGAATTCGTAAAGCAAGCGAATATAAAATACGTGGGAGAAAATGAAGAATGTGACCCCACGTGCAATATTGCCTATTTGCCTGGGTGAAGCAGTAAATACGTTGTGTCCAATGCAAAATAGCCAAACGCCACATTTTACAACACACGTAAGAATTGCACATGGTGGACTCCAAGGGGTTAAAAGGACGGGTCACTCGGCATGCCAACTTTCAACATTGTCCAAGGTCTTCAACAGCTCCTGCCAATTTTCTTGAAATGTATGTGGAGCATTAAATACGTTTTTTTCAATGCAAAATTTGTAGGCAGTGGCGTTTTTGCACTGACGTTGTCCGTTAGGGTTTTCTAAAGGTTTTGGATTGAGCGTTTTGTTACTCCATGCAAGTATTATTTCTTGTCCTTTTTATCCACGACAGCGTACACATCTCCCGAACTTTCACTAACGTTGGACTGGAGGTTCTTGTTTTCCTGCAGGGTTTCTGCTTCATTCCTGACAGTCATAATGTACATTCCATGGTTGTTTGGCATGTTATCCTTGTTTGTTACCGATTCTTTTCGCACTCTACAGGAAACTTGTCAATATTTGCGAAAGAATACATTGCTTCTCTCATCGGGTTTGGAATGCCACTGTAAGCTTCGTTGTAGACAGAGCCATAGGCGTTTTCTTGTTGATCTTCTGTCTTGTTAGAATCATTTTCATTCCTCACATGAGCGTTTTCTGTTTGTGATAAATTGTGATTGGAAATAACTTGATGGGTTTTATCACGCATTTTTTTGTTAAAAAACACGCATTTTGGGAAACGTTTCTCGTTTAAAGTTTCTCGTAGTTTGCTTGCACCACTGACGAGTAGTAGTTCATTTATTGCTTAGTTGCATTGTTGCTATTTCACTATTTTACCGTTAATCCAAACCAAATTTATGCATTATGTTGACGTTTAAACCCATTGATTTGCCGAACTCTATCTAGTTTTTCTTAGGTTGTTTGTGTAAGAGCGGTTTCCAATTTAAATGCGTTGATGAAACCATCTGTACAATGACGCGTATTTATACGACGATAATGCAAAAATTACGATTTCCCACGACTACTGTGTACTCATCACCTGTCTTGTCATTGTTTAAATGGCACTGGTCGGCATGCGGTTTTAAAAGTCCACAGTAAACCTTTTCTCTGTAGAGGTTAACACTCGAAATATTGAGTAAAATATTAAGTGTATTTTAGATTTTTTAGTTTATTTCGCTTTGTGAAAGGCCTTTCGTTTTGGACTACTGCTGACATTGTGAGGTGTGTTGTGCTATTGCAGGTTTTGTTTCATTATACCCAGTAAAGGGTTATTTGGCTATCATCTTTGAACAAATTTTCGCGACGAAACGGTTATTAAATGTCGGATAGTGCAAAATGGATAAAAACACATAACTGCAACGATAAACTTTTCGTACCTGGTTGATCTTGTGCAGTGGTGTTAAAGGTGCTGTCTGAAAATCCAGATGTTTCTGTTAATACAAATCAAACGGTCATATGTGAAACTAACATTTATCGTATAAAATTTGAAATATGTGATCATCAGGTTATGAGATAAGGGAAACGTTCTTAACAAAGAACTTGTCATACCTGCTCGATCTTGTACAGTGGTGTTATAAATTCTAGCTGTAAACAGGTTTGCTGTCTGTGATATGGAACTTGTCATTCCTGGTTGAACTTGTACAGTGGTGTTATAAATTCTGGCTATAAATCCAGATGTTTCTGTTGAATTATAATAAAATTTAATGTTATAAATCTGACAACATTTATGCACATTACTTTACCACTTAAATGATGCTTGGTTGTCAGACTGTGCGTAGTGGGAAACGTGCTTGACGTTCTTGTAGTTTGTAATGTTGAACTTGAAGTTGTTACAGATATAGTTGAAATTGTAGTCGTTGTTGTTGAAGTTGTGGTGGTCACTAAGACAAGATGGTTGTTAGCACATATTTCGGCTTGTCACCGGATCCGTAAACATTGTTAATTGTTAATTCCCCTTTTTAGCAAATATCTACTAAAAAGTTTGACGGCGTCTATTCGAGTAAGGCAGTGGTCGGCAACCTTTAGAACGCAGTGTCTCATTTTACAATTTATGTCAAAAATGTTAATGACTCCGCGTGCCACGTTGATGACGTCATTGCAAGGCTAATTATCACAATCTGTGAAAGGCTGCTTCACATACGCATGCACTTTATCGCCGTTTGTTACAGTTGCACCACGCTTAGCGATAAAATAATATAAACTCGTAAATAACTAGAATTTGAACTCGTAAATCACTTAGTGTGTCATGAATAATCACCTCGCGATTGTGGCACGTTGCGTACTGACCTTTGTTTAACAACTGCCAGGTAAGTATTGTTTTGTTGTTTAAACACGATTTATGTCAAATACTTAACATACTCAAAATAACTTTTTGACAAATGAAGCTTGATGGACTTGAACACTGGGTATCGAACCACTTAAAAACTGCTGGTTTTCGGTACCCTCCCATTATCACACAGTCGTCATTTCCTTCGCTGTTATCCGGTTCTCCATCTCCCCACTGTGGCTGTGTGAGATTAACATTTGTTCCATCTGTCCATTGAAACGTGTTTGTTGTTTGGTTCCTCCTTGAACCGATGTAGAATGAGTAATGAAATGCTACAAAAAGGTTTATGCGAAATAAAAGAGTTCCAACAACGATGCCAAGTGAAAACTTACAATTCTTTTTGTAAGTAATTATAAAATCCTTACAAAAACCAAATGTTGCGAAAGTTTGTTTGAAATCCTTTTAAGTTGAAAATTTTTGAAAAAAGCATGGTAAATTTGATGGCAATGATCATCTGGAGACGGTGCTAATGCATATTTTGATTTATTTTTGTGTTACCTAAACCACGCAAAAATGGCCATTTAAAGGTACGAATGTTTCTAAATCATCTACGTACCCTAGGTCGATATTTTATGATGCAAAGTGACAAACAAGATCTATGAAATTACAAGTTGAGGCAAATCATGACAGCAGGATTTTTTATTTCTTATATATTGAAGTTCTTAAGCAGAAAGGACTTACATCAACTTGGATAAAAACAAAAGATTTGGTGGCAAAGGGGAGGCGATATTATTTCACCCATACGACCAAAAACGCAAAATACACGCGTTCAACAAAACGTAACCGCTTTGTGTAGCGCCTTTATATTGGTGTTGCGAATTTAGTGTGTAGGAAAACTTATTCCTAAACTAACGTTTTGTCAAACCGGTATTAACAAGACGTATAACGTGAATTAATGCCGGACGGAAGCATAGATTTGTCGCCGTTTTGTTTTGTACGATGTGACAGGAAGCACAACAGAAACTTGAACCGTTGTAGTTTTGAATCGCATTTTTAATACGGGCGTTTTGCGTGGATTAAACCCAAATAGTGGTTCGCGAATTAAATCAAGTAGTTTTACCCAGGCTTTAAGACTATTGAAAAAAGCAGACAAATAAGAAGAACGGGGTTCAGGATTGTCTAAATCATTATAAATAAGTTTTTTAATTCTAAATCGACCAACCTGTCAAAGCTCTAATTTTTTCCGCTAGGAAATTGTGAAGTTCTCTTGTTTTAACATTTGCCATAGTAGCACTTCTTTCAGCACACTTAGCTTCAGCTTCTCCATACGAATTCACTTGTGGCGAGTGAACAATGAGATATTCCTTTCCTTGAAAAGTAAGCCACGTTTCCGCCCTAAGAAGTTGCACAATGGACAGGATGATCAACCCGGCAATTTTCATTTTGCCTTTAACCACTTTCACAACTAAAACAATGGTTGCAATAAAATTCTATTAAACGACTTTTCGAAGCAGTGTTATACAACTTAACCGAATGTGAACAGTTCCTGCTTAAATGCAACTAGATCTAAGAAAACGCTGACATACCACATTATTGTATACCCGTTTCTATGTACGCACACAGGTAACTAATCTTCATCAACATTACTTACCTGAGAGAAATGGAAATAGTCTCACCAACTCTGCGTACAAGATACAATAGAATTCACGATAGGATTGCACAAGAGATTTGACGTCACGATTCAGTTTGCACCCTGATTCATGCTTTAGAAATACATCGACGAAAGCATGCGTTGTCTTTTAGTTGCTGCCTGTGACATTGTGTTTGCTATTTTTAAAATATACAAGCATCCCAATATTGGTAACATTTTTACACAATGACACAAAAAGAAGCATAAGTTATTAGAAAAACAAACAAAAAATGGAAACCTAATTCAAGTTTTCAATGAAGACTTAACATGAGAAATTGGCACAAATTTATTGCTTGAAATGCTCTCATATTTTCGGCACAAAAATACATAAAAACATTGTTAAACGCTCCTAATTCTTCTGGGTAATCCTAACTTGATTAGACAGTCTGATTTTGATTTTGCTTTTCTACCCACTCCACTGCACATCAATGCTGATGAACACCGGAAGTTAATATTGCCTGATTTGTTAAGTTTCTAATTTCATCTGATATCGACATAATATGCACTTCGGAGACGCTTGTTATTAATCATGCGTTGGAAAAACAAAAGATTTTTTGCAAACGGGCAACTATGCAATTTTTGAAAATGCTTTTCTGTTAAAGTTAAAAATAAACATATATGGTAAAAACTTTATCTAATGCAAACAAGGTTAGTCTCAAAAAGGAATTTTCATTTTTTGCACCGAGCTTCTTATAATCGAAAGCCAGAGTCTCGAGGATTTTTGGTTTTTAAACCTACTTTTGGTGATTCCAAGTATCGCGATATCTTTGCAATTTAAATTCGAAAGAACGCCAAACCAGTTAATAATTGACTTTTTTAATTCGCCACACGACCGGTTTATGCTTTAAAAACTTTCCTTTCTGTCAGTACTATACAAGTTCCCATGGTAGACAATACAAATGCAGCTTTTTATTGCTCTGCCATAAAAAATTTGAGCAACAAACATGCATTGTTGCAAACAGCGACGTTCAATTTACCACTTTAAATACATTTAAAAACATATACGTTTTCGGACTACAATTATACCAGTTTCATGCGCGTCTGTGATGTATTAAATCAAAGTAATACAACAACTGGCGTGTTTTTGTATTTGGAACTTCATTGGTATGGACTAGATAATTTTCCATTTTAATCTTTTTTTTTATAAGTTTAGTTATCATACTCGTATGGAATCGCAGCTTTGTTTCTGTTTACACCAAAAGGTGTCAGATATGTATTTGCAATATATTCGTAATTATGATCTGCAATGTCGTTTCCAGCCTTGTTTGATATGGTCGTTAACTGCACACATTTGTCATTTCGTAGTTGATTCATTTTGATTTCATCATTGGAAACGTTGACGTATCCTGATGCATAGTTTGAGATGGAACGTATTTGTGGCCCAATTTCGCCTTCATCTTAAAAGTGTATTATTATTACGAAAATAATTTGGTATTATTACATTTATAACGTGTCACATTTTAGAAAACGATTTAAGTTCCACCCTTGTTTTACAAATAAACATTCGGAAAACCGATTAACACACATGTTTGGTGTAAAAAAGTTTTGCCATAAGATATTCGTCTCAAATCACTCAATAAAAATAGTTTTCCGGCGTATTTTTAACGTGCAGAATTACAGAGCCCAGGACCAACAATTTCTTTTGTGAAAATTCTTACCAATGTCTACATATTCGTGTTTTCTAACTTTTGCGTCCGCTTTGGATCTACAATGTAAGAAAATACAGGAATTTTTTTTCTACAGACGATCGATTATCGTTGTCAAACCGCCTTAGTTACCTTGGGCGTCTTTGATAGATGAAACATATTGCTACCATAGACGCCACCACAATGACACATCCGATGACCGATGAAACCACAACTATTAGTAGGGAGCCACTTTCAACATCTTACAACACAAAGAGTTTTAACTTTTGAACCTGAATATTGCCAACATCTTAGTCTGTTTGGTCCGTTAATTAAACTGCATTGTAATGTAAGTAAGTTTGAATTAGCTAGTTTAAGGTTTATATTTTGTTACTATAGTATCAGAATTAAAGTGCAATTTTAAAAACACTGACTACCATTGTGGCAAAAAAATTGACGAAACAAAGACAAACATACGTTGTTATCGTACCTGGTTGATCTTGTACAGTTGTGTAATAAATGCTGTCTGTTTGACCAGATGTTTCTGTTAATGTACTTCAAATTGTTGTATTGTAAAACAGTAACATTTTTACCAACGAAGTTTAACAATTAGTTCTTGGTTTTAGTTGTTGGTCATCAAATTATGTTATGCTGAAAATGTACTTAAGATGCTTTCAGACTGTAATGAAGAATTTGTAATTCCTGACTGATCTTGTGCAGTGGTGTTATAAAATCTGATAAAATACTGACAACATTTGTGCACATTTTTTACCACTTATTTGATGCTTGGTTGTCAGACTGTGTGTTGTAGGAAATGTACTTGACATTCTTGTAGTTTGTAATGTTGAACCTGAAGTTTTTACAGCTGTATTTGTAGTTGAAGTTGTAAACGTTGTTGTTGAAGTTGTGGTGGTCACTAAGACAGAGGTATAAGCAATAGTTGTTTATACATATTTCGGTTTGTCACTAAGTCTGCAAACTTTGTTGATTGTAAATCCTTATTTTGGCCATATGTACTAAAACTTTGATGCAAGTTTAGCAGACTATTTTAACAATTAAAAAATAAAAAGTTTTACAGCGTCTATTCGAATAAGGTAGTAGTCGGCAACCTTTTGAACGCAGTGTGCCATTTTACAAATGATGTCAAAACTTAATGACTTGGCGTGCTACGTTGATGACGCACAGCAACGCTAATTGTTACAATCTGTGAAAGGCTGTTGACATCTATCGCCTTTTGTTACAGTTAAAATAACAATGAGGTCGCTCAACTTGGCTCATATATGTATTAGAATATGAAATCGTAAATCACGTAGTGCGCCATGAATAACCACCTCACGATCGTGGGACGCTAGCCGGGGGATGCCTATTAACCTTTGTTAAACAAACGTAAGGTTAAAATATTTTTTTGTTGTTTAAACACGAGTTATTTCAAACACTAAACATACTCAAAATATTTTTTTGACAAATAAAGCTTGAAGGACTTGAACACTGGATATCGAACCACTTCAAAACTGCTGGTTTTCGGTACCCTGCCATTATCACACAATCGTCATTTCCTTCACTGTTGTCCGGTTCTCCTTCTACCCACTGTGTCTGTGTATCACCGACATTTGTCCCATCTGTCCATTGAAACGTGTTTGTTCTTTGGTTCCTCCTTGCACCGATGTAGAATGAGTAATAAAATGCTACAAAAAGGCTTGTGTAAAATAAGAGTTGCAACATCGATGCATGGTCAAAACTTACAATACTTTCATGTAAGTAATTTCAAAACCCTTACGGTAGGGGTAATCTTTTACCCGAAAGCTTAAAATTACAATACCGCTGTTTGTAGTTCCTTTCATGAACAAACTGATATTTTTTTCATGGTGAGGTTTACGGCAATGACCATCCGGTAATCGCGCTAAAGTATTTTTCAAATTATTATTGTGTCACTTAAGCCATGGAAAGAAGACTATTCAAAAATTAGGAAGGAATGTTTCCAATTCATACGTACTGTGCATAAGGTTGATTTTTACGAGACAAATTGACAAACATGATTAATTAAACTACAAGATACCACAATGATTTTTGCAAATCATGACAACTGGAAATTTTGCTTCTTATACTTTGAAGTTCTATTGTAGGAAGGGCTTCTATCAACTAGGATGAAAATAAAAGATTTGGTTGCAAACGAGCGGGGATCTTGTTTCACCACTATGACCGGTAATAGCAAGATGTATGACGTGAATCATTTCCGGACAGCAGCATAGATTTGTCGCCGTTTCGTTTTTGTGCGATATTCCAGGAAGCACATTAGAAACTTGAGCCGTTGTAGTTTTGATTCGCATTTGAAATACATGTGGTTTGCGTGCTTAGTGACAAAAGCGCCAAAAGAGCCAAGCAACTTTTCCGCATCCCAGTGTTAAGTTTTTGATAGGTTAAACACATTTTGCTATCTTTTTAAGGGTTAATTGTTTGTAGCTTATGGATAAAACCAGGATGATGATTGGCGAAATACAAAATAACTATACCCTGCCTTTTATAAGTTCATAAATAGTAGATAAATGATAAGAATGGAATGGAGTTCAAAAATATCTAAATCTTTTAGCATACATGCAGGTTTTCAAATTCAAACACATCTAAACTTACCCACCTGTCAAAGCTAACATTTTTTCCGCTAGGAAATTGTGAAGTTCTGTTGTTTTAACATTTGCCATAGTAGCACTTCTTTCAGCACACTTAGCTTCAGCTTCTCCATAAGAATTCACTTTTGGCGAGTGAACAATGAGATATTCCTTTCCTTGAAAAGTATGCCACGTTTCTGCTCCAACAAGATGTACAACGAACGGGATGAAAAACCCGACAATTTGCATTTTGGCTTCAGCTGAAACAACGATCCTAATTTAACTGTTTGTTGACCTACAAGCAATTCTGTTATGCATCTGATCCGAATGAAAACAAATCCCGCTCAACTCTAACTACGTCTAAGTAAATTCAGACTTGCTACAATATTGTATACTCGTTTCTATAGGTACGCACACATGTATCTGTAATCCTACAAACATTAGTTGGCTGAGCAACATGCCATTAGTCTCACCAACTCTGTGTAACAGATACAAGGAGGCTGACGTCACGATTAAATTTGCGCCCTGATTCATGCTTTCCTAATACAACCACGGATGCATGCGTTGTCTTCTCAGTCGCTGCCTGTGAGAATGGTTTTTTTTCAATTGGTATGCAAACATGCTAATAATTAGTATCCGTTTTACACAATGATACGAAAAAGCGTTAGGAAAAGGAACAAAAAATAAATCGGAAACCGAATTCTTCCTTTCGTTTCAAAACCTTGGATTCATTTATGTACTTACCTTGTATAACCACAAATTTTTGCATATAAGGGTCTTATATGTGGATCTTATATGTCGGTCATGAAAGCAATGAACAACTTTGAAGACAAAACTGTCACCAAACCCTTTTTGTTTATTGTCGCTCTAAGTCCGCTGAGCAGTTATTGTTTTCGTTTTTCTATTAACTGGATTGCACATCACCTATAACATGACTCATCATAATAAGAACCACACATGGTGGGTTTTTCCAACAACGATTATTAGGTGGTTTGTTGTTTTTTACTGTGTTTTTTGCCTAAAAGAGAAAAATTTGAATGAATTTAATCGTAATGTTCGTTAGATGTCTCCCCTGTGTTAACAGTGTGTATGCGCTTTTAAAGCTGCAGTCAACTGAGTTATCACCTTGAGGTGACATGTCAAATGCGGGTTTGACTGGCAATGTTCTCAAAACTGTGGCAATGTATCTCAAAACTGGGTGAAGTTGTTTAGGAAGTTACACTTTATTCGGGACAATTTGTTCATGATGTACATTGAGGAAGTTACAACGTCTAGGTTGTTCCACGCGTTGGAAGAACAAGGTCGAGCTATCTACTCGAATTTTAGAGTAAAGAACAAAAGTTCACTTCTCTGTGATTATAGCATTCTAAGAATACTTTTGGCTGAAAATAAAACTACCACCGCTGAACAGGCCTTCCTCGAAATCCTTTTCAATGCAGGTGAAGGATTTGTTGTTTTTATAACTGACTTAAAAGAATTGTCTTATAGTGGTCGTTAAATTATAATTGATATTAAGTGAAACACAGATTTACCATTTAAAGAAATACAAATGTGCATCATAAACAAGGTCCTAAATAACAAAGAATCAATCTTTCAGTTCAGCAACTTTGCACGCTGTACAACGAGAACCACGTGGCAATCAATTAGCGGCGCCGCGAGTTTGCGGAGTGCATTGCGACATGACGTCAGAACGTGTCCTGCCTGGGGAAGCGGTGTTGGAATCACTTTGTACTGATGCTGCATTGCTACTAATCAGCCGCCAGCGCAGCGAGCTGAAAACATTCCGACATATACGAAATACAATCTGTAAGTTCAACTAGTTTATCAAAAAATTGGATCATTTGCTTTTCTAAATATTTACTGCTGCACAGGTAATGCCTTTGTCCGAATAACTTTTTTGTCGACATGACTTTGAAAAGGACATCCAAAGTTGGCTTCAACCAATTTTAAATTGGTATCCTATTCTCGCAGCAGTAATTGCAGTGTGTGGTTTAGATAACCTGGCAATTGAATACCAAGGACACTCTTTTCCACTACCATTTGTTGTTGTTGATGAAACTGATGAAGGGCCAGTAAATGATCTAAAAATGGAGCTGTATTCGTACGAGTTGAAATTAGAATAATTGCAAGCGAGAAATAAGCGAGAAATCACGTTGCAAAAAAAGCGCGTGACGTTCGTACGGTTCGGTGAAGCTTAATCAAGCATGAATGGGGAAATTCCTAACTGTACGAGAGATGACGCTGCTGACGTCTTGACCAGAGATCTAGCTTTGCTCAGTGCGAATATTAGTGGTTTATGATCAGTGTATATGGTGAAAGTCCTTCCTCCAAGCTAAATACATTACCAGCAGTTCGCGGTCAAAGGTGCTGTAATTCAGTTCTGCTGGATGCAGGGGTTTATTTAAAACGCCAAAGGTTTCAACCGATTGTTAACGCGTTGTTCCAAAACTGCTCCGACGGCTGCTTGTGACGCGTCTACAATTAAAGCAGTTTTTGCCACAGGTTGCGAGTAGTCCACTTTTTGACCACAAACCAAGCCTATTTTGAAAAAAACGTGGCACCGGTCAAGTGCGCGGAGAAATCTTGAACATGCGGAAGTGAATATCCATCCGCCTCAGCTACCGCATTCAAGTGCCTGTAGTCTCCACAAGGCCTCCAACCTCCGGACGCTTTGGGTACCATGTGTAAGGACGATGACCATGGACTGGAAGACCGCCGAATAATTCCCAAACCAAGTAATAGCTGAAATTCTGGTTCAAGTAATAGAAATCTTTATCGTTTCTGGTGGTAGGCGATTTGCCCGGGCGTGAACAGGCGGTCCACGTGTGGAGTTAAAATGTTGCACTCCATGCTTTGGTCGCAAATTGAAAAAAAAATAGTAAAAGATTTATTCGTTTCTCTAGGAATGTTTATAATTGATATGTGTCTTCAGAAATAGTAACCGTCGTTCAAACGCAGAAAAGGGCATCATATTTAAACAATGAAAACTGTTGCTCGACTTGTGCATGCTCAAATCCGGTTTGCACACCAATGATATGAATATCTCATTGTGCACTCGACTGTCTATAAATACGCTCCAGCTGAAGCCGGATGTGCTGTAAGTAACGCCACAATAGCAAATGTTAAAACAACAGATCTGCAGAACTTTTTAGTTGGAAAGATTGGACGTTTAAAAGGTGGGTTCATCTAATATATATACAAAGATCTGAATTTTATGACACGTTTGAAAGATCTGACAAAGGAAGTTTATTTTGTCGCTTATAATGAAGTATTTTTTGGCAAGTTACAATTTAAACGTAGCAATGACATAGGTTTGCGAACGATTCTGTTTCTTTAGCAATAATCTGCTTTGTTACCGTCATAATTACGAGGTTTAGAATAACTTTGCTTGACCTTAAAGCTGGTAGTACAAAAAGGGTTATTGTTTGCGTCGAAGCTGTTCTAACTTGTTAAAAGTCTTTGATATGCGTTAGTAGTTTGGTAGTGTGACTTGATACATCTTTCACAGCTGAACTCTACTAATTCTACATCGGTGCAAGGAGGAACCACAAAAACCACAAAAACGTTTGCAAATGTCGATGATACAGAAACACGATGCAGAGAAGGAAAACCGAATAACAGGTGGATTGTGTGACAAAGGGACGGTACAGGGTATTTTATATAGGTTATAAATGGTTCGATATGCCATGCCCAAAACATTTAAATTACATGTGTCAAAAATTATGGCAGGTAAGTTTTGTAATTTATGATATGATCAAATCCAAACACCTGTTATTTTCAAATACATAAAAAATGTAAATGCAGTCGCTGAAGCGAAATTGGTTTTGAGGGGTTGTTTTTTCTTGTGTTGTATCACCACCCCCACTAAACCTCCCACCACCACAACAACAATCACCACAACACCCACCACCACTACCACCAAACCCACCACACCCACCATCACCACCACATCTTCTACGACAACCACTGTTGTCAAAAGTCCTATCCATTATTACACACCACGAGCTCATCAGGCAAGTCCGTTATAATACCGCATTTAACAAGCATCTTTGCAAATGCAATGTGAGATGACGTTATATTTTAGCCTAAATTGTAATTCGCCCACGTTTTAATGTAATCCGACAAAAACAAGTATTCCAAACCAATTAGGTGTTTCAATATGTTTTATACCATCCATGTGTAACGAATTAGCAAAAAGTAAAAACTAACACTTTAGTTACCAAAAATATCAAATAAAAAGTGAAACATCCAAAATCGAAATAATTTACAAACAATATTGTACATGTGCGGGCTGAAGACGCTTGTATTAGTAGTAGACCAAATTCTAGTGCGGGTCCCATTTACAGAGCAAGGAAGCAGCCCAACGCCAATAGCCTTGATTTCATTCATCATTGGATGCGTCGTCGTGGTTTTGATACTAGTGGCCATATTCTTAATATATCGCAGACGCAAAAGGTAACTAAAGTGGTTCGGTCATCGATCATTGTCTGTGGTTTCTATTCTTGTCTTTAATTAATTTCAGATCCAAGGCACAAACAAAAGCCGAAGAGAACGAGTATGCACAAATCGGTGAGAATTAACATTATATTAGAGTTTGTGAACCCTCGTCCTTACCGTCTGTACTTGCACATCAAATCATTAGAATTATCAAATCATTATAATTTCGTATCAAAACCGTTTGTAACCTGCATATTTTACACCAAACTCTTCCTCGGATCAATGCACATCAGGTTCATATGGTTTCCACAAACTCATACTTTGTTCTAAAGATAAAATCGGAAACAACCGTCATCTTGCTGTCGACGAAAATCCGGCACGAATAGAATACAGTTTTGCCGAGACAGTGGATGTTTCCAACAGACAACAAGGCCAAGTTAAATAAGCCTATAGTTTCGTTTACAACAAGGCTTACGGCTGCATTGAAAAACAGGAAGAAACAGCGACGTACGCCATCGCAGTTGTTAGCAGAATGGTAATTAACACCAAAAGGGCAGAAGGTCAACAAAATCACAACAACGAAAATCTGCCTGGCCAAGCTATGTACGCAATGGTTGTTAAGAATAAGACGTGGACCAAAACGTCTAATCATAGCATCGATTGCGACAAAGGTACGGATATATCGATGCTCTTGTACATCAAAAGAACAAATGACAAACATTTAAGTGAACTTGAGTTCAAATTTAGTAAAAGTCTAGTTAATAGTCAAATTTTGAAAAGGTTTGTAACAAATTCCCTCAAACAAAACGTATAACAAAGAAATAGTCTGGTAATTTAGTGTTCCCAGCTTTTTTTCATACATATACCATGCTGGCGATCAGTTATGACGTTAATACCCTGTTGCTTTGCATTGGTTTGTTTTGAATTTTGATTTTCGTTCTCAGTAGGCGAGATACCCTAAATGCAATATGCGCATCATGAGACCGCCATCGAGCTTCCTGCCTTCTCTCGGGTTGGGTCATTTATAAGTGAACAATAAACGAACTGTATCATCACAGCGTAATTAGATCCTTAACCTTTTTGATTGTTTGCGGTGTTTAGCACTTAATTATTCCGCCTGAATTTTATCGTGTATAAATTTAGTCATACACTCATTGTGTAGTTTTCCGTCATTCGTAACACCGGTTGACTCTTTACCTGAGGTTGGTAATTGTGTAAAGCATTTTCGGGACTCTATTTTGAAGTACCAAGCTACATGCTTACGTACCACTTGCATTTACTAATTCGAAGACAGTGTGTTCGTTATGTATTACGTTACACAAGTTGTTACTGACAATAACTTGCAAAAGAATGTCTACCAGTTTCAAGATTTACCAGTACGTAAACAGCAACTGAAGGGACATTGTATTCTTCTTGCACGCTTTCTCCAATCCATATTACACCTACAGCAATATGAGTTGTCTCATCTGACATTGAATCCTAACATGAAGTATATTGATACAGTCGACGTTGGTAATTATAAATGATCTTGGTGGTTGATATATGATGCAGAGGTAAATTAAAGACACTAAAGAGATGTATGTATGTGTGTGTCATGAGGCGGGTTCTTCTTTTCTTTTGATTACTTGCATATTTTCCATTCTTTATGGTTCTTGTTGCAGTTCTTATTGTACCAGTTTTAGCGCCAATGGAATTCTATAATACGGCAGGACCATTGGGCAAACAAGGCTATCGTTTCTTATTCGCTTGCAACCTGAAATACAAACCAATCCCTAAAACATTTCTGAACAGCTTGACAGCACATTGCGTTGGTCACCTAAAATTGTTTATTTACTAATTGAGTTGAGATTACTAGAATTGTATTTTCATCAAGTAAATTATTACCAGGTATAGTGCTTGCAAAATAAACTGACTGTACCTAATGTATGTACTGCAGTATCTAGTGTTTTTATTGTAATTGCCATATAAGAAGCTATGGTTGCTGCGATTTATAAGCCTCAGTGAAAGGGTGGCGCTAAACAAAAAAACTTGAAAAAATGGTTTAGAGCAAGTATAAGCCCTTCGGTAGCTGTATATATCTCGGTAAATCGGTAAATATTCCTTCGAGCTAATACAATTGACATGCTTATGCTGGTAAACACTCTATTCGTGTCGCATTAATAAAATAAAATTATAATGAATGTGCAATTTTTCAAAATGAAAGTTTTGTAATAATTCGCTGCGAATTTTTGCGCACACATTTGTCCATTCTGATCTCATTCAACATCCGCCTGTATGACTACAGATATAACAAAGAAAGAAACGCTACGTAACACCACCACGTAGCAGGGTTAAAAGGACACGACGAACTTCCAACATGGAATGCATGTTTTGTCATATCGGTTGTTGTCTATGGCAAAGCACTATGTAGTTACTGATGATTGTACAACACACATGAGTCAAGTTTCGAACACCGCTAAACATAGTCTGTAAGTAACTAATATATTTTCTCCCGAGTCTTTTTGATCAATAAGTGACGCAGATTGTCCGTGAAGCAGTAAATACTAAAACGAGGTAGGAAAGTAATCCCAACTTTTGTCTTCTTGTCCATTTTGAATGTTGACCAGTGCCTACATAACACACTTTTGTGTGCAGAGCAATGGATGACAGGTTTTTAAATACATATGTTACCAGTAAACGCGTAAAACGAGATGTCCGTTCGGTTCACTCTTTCCCAAGTTGTAAATTAATCTGCAAGTTTCATTTCTTGTTCTTTTTATCCACGACAGCGTACACATCCCCCGAACTTTCATCAAGCTTAGACTGGCTGTTCCTGTTTTGCTGCTCATACTTGACATTCACAGCGTACATTTCATGGTTGTTGTGCTTTACGGTTTTTTTGCGTTCATTTGTTGCCTCACGGTTTTCGTACTTCTGCGAAATGTGGTTATTATCTGCAGAAGCATACATTGCTACTTCCATCGAATTTGGAATGCCACTGTAGGCTTCGTTGTAGACCGAGCCATATGCATGTGATGGTGTTTGGTCTTCTGTTGTGGTAACAACATTTCCTGGCCTGTCAAAAGTGTTTCCTGTTTGTGTTGGATTCTGGGTGAAAACAACTTGATGGGTGTTCCTTGTTTCATCTTTAAAACACATGCATGTTTTAAATTTATTGATTCAGTTACGTACCACTTTTGGCGTGGAAAATGTGTACTAATAGTACAATTACGATGCAGAGTTCATGCAGGACCAACAAAATGTCTACTTAGGTTAATTTCTCACCAATTTCTGCATATTCGTTTTCTGGGGCTTTTGTCTTCGCTTTGGATCTGAAATTTGCAAATAAAACGATCTCAATGCATAGAGACGATAAACTATTGCCAAACCACGTAAGTTACCTTGCACGTTTGCGACAGATGAGAAATATTGCTGTCACAGACGCAACCACGATGACGCATCCAGCAACAGATGGAATCACAGCTACTAAGTTAGTAATAAACCACTTTCCCCATCTACAAGCAGTTTTTAAGGTTTTAAAGTTGCCCAGTGACATAGTTTTAGTTCGCTTGGCTCACTGACGAGTTATAGTATCGAAATACTTAATTTCTTCAATATTTAGTTGCAATGTTACTTGACGCATAATTGTTGCTATTTCACTAATTCACCTTTTAAACTAAAAGAAACTTATAGTTGTGCATTTACGTCTACCGTTAAAATAGATGCGTGATTTTGAACACAACAGTTTAAATGGTGGCATTACAATGTTAGGCCACGTCATCTTGTGTTGCTCATATGAATATCTGTGTTCGTACCTGGTTGGTCTTGTACTGTGGTATTATAAATGCTGTCTGTAAATCCAGATGTTTCTGTTGATACACATTAAGTAGTCATATTATAAAACTGTAACAATTTTACCAAAAACAATTTAACATGCAGTTGGTGGATAGTAATAAAATTTTGTAATCCTGGAACATACGTAACAGGCTTTTCGTCTGTAATGAAGAATTTGTAATTCCTGGCTGACCTTGTACAGTGGTGTTATAATTTCTGACTGTTAATCCGGACGTTTCTGCTAAATTATAAAAATGTTCAAAAATACAACTAACAATCATAATACAAAATAATTTTTATGACTTAGTTGATGCTTGGTTGTCGAAATGTGTGTTGTAGAAAAAGTGCTTGACGTTCTTGTAGTAGGTAATGTTAAACTTGAAGTTTTTACAGCTGTAGTTGTAGTTGTCGTCGTGGTAGTAGTGGTTGTTGTAGTCACTAAAACAGAGGTGACAGCACGGAAGTTTTTATACTTGTCACCGAATCCGCTAACTTCGCGGATTATAAATACGACCTTTTAACATAATGTGTAAAAATTGGAGCTTGATAAGCACACTATTGACCTTCGGTGTTCAATATTAAGTATTTGTACTGAAGCTTACACATACCCGGAATAATCTTTTGACAAATGTATTTTGAAGTAACTGAACAGGGGATATCCAACCACTTGTAACCCCCAAATTTTAACCGCCATCTCATTGTCACACAATTCTCCTTTCCCCCCATGTTATTTGGTTCTCCAGCTGCCCACTGTGTCTGTGCATCAGTAAGATTTGTCCCATCTGTCCATTTGAACTCGCCATGTTGTCTTCTTCTTGCTCCGATGTAGAATGAGTAAGAAATGCCTGCAAAATTATTTGTGTGTGATAAATATATCTGCTGCAAAGACGCGAAACTTATTATTTAGCTTTGTAAATAATTGTAAAGCATTCGCGATGAGTTTAACGACATTGAATTTTTAACAACTGTGCAAAAGTAGATTTGAAATAATTGTGACGCAATCAACAAATCTGCGAAACCTCATGATTATCGTTACATTCCTACATTTGTCTTTCTGTAGTGCATTAGGTCGCTGTTTCACGAGACAAAAAGATAAACAAAAACAAACTACAAGTTAAAATTTTGCTCGTATTTCGTCATGTGCGACATTGAGGTTTGGAAATCGCAAATAAAGCTAAAAATTTACTTTTTACCAATTAAAGTTCCTTCCTGGTGAGTATTTATCACTGGTTTGGGAATGAATTTTTTTACGCTTGTTACCAGTAAATATCATAACTTACATAAACTCACGAGGAATACACATTCGTAGCAAGGCGGCTATGTTTTGGTTTAAATATCGTGTACAACTCAATTCTTAATCTCATAGGTTGCTAGATGTTGTAACAAAACAATTACTGGTGTTTTTTTGGCTTTTGATTAGTGTTTATAAGCCATAGGTAACATGTAAATGGTGGTTGGCGGATTAAAGAACAACACAACTGGACAGAATAAATAGTATGCGGTTTAAAATTATCAAAATGGTTGCACTGAAAGTTGTTGTGAAAATTACTAAAAAAACGCTAACCTGTCAATGTTTTAATTCTTTCAACCAGAAAGTTGTGAAGATCAGTTGTTTTAACATTTGCCACGATAGCACTTTTTTCCGTACACTTGGCTTTGGCTTCTCCATACGATGTAACAACTGTCGGGTAAACAATGAGATATTCGTATCCTTGAAAAGTATGCCACGTTTCTCCCCCAACAAGTTGCACAATGAATAAGATTACAAACCCGGCAATTTTCATTTCGTTTACCGTTACATTTACAACTAAAACAATGGTTGTAAACTGATTCTATTGATCGACCTAAAAGCATAGTAAACATTTCCTGCAACTGTAACTACATCAAAGTAACGTCTGGCATCCTGCAATATTTTACACTCGTTTGTATGCACGCAAACTGGTAACTAGTCGTTATGATCATCACTAGCCGCAGCGAAATGTTTTTTACACCTCTGCGAACCTGTATACAATTGACTTCGCGATAGGATTGCACAAGCGGGTCCACGTCACGATTCGATTTGCACTCCGATTCATGCTTCACAAATACAACCAGGAAAGCATGCGTTGTCTTTTTAGTTGCTGCCTATGGTAATGCTTATGTCCTAATTGTTTTTATTCACTTAGTATACAAGCATCTCAATAGTTGGCATCGTTTAAACACCATGACGCATAAATGGTTGGAAAAACTAAACAAAAATTGGAAAACTATTTGGATGAAAACTTCATCTTGCAAAATGCATTTGTGTGTTTACCTTTTGATACAGTTTCTTCTAATACTCCCATGTTTTGGACACAAAAACCAATGCAAACATTAAGCTATTACTAAACGTCTCCAATTAAAATTGTTACCCTGGTCAACTTAGATGCACTTCATTTGCCTTTTCATCCAGTAAAATCACCCATGACATATGTACCTGTAATATTCGTTAGATGTCGCCCCTGAGTTGTGAGGAACTTGTCGTAACAGGGTGTCGCATCTTAATAGGGGCAGTCAATACAAGTAACACCTTGAAGCATTCATGACAGGTTATCAGAAACATGTTTTCTATTTATAGAAGTGTTGACAACTTTGCCGGATGCCATGCCATGGGTGGCAATGTATCTCATAACTTGGTAAGTTTATTAGGAATTTAAACTTTACTAGGCAGAATTTGTTTATGATGGTAGCACTGGGAAAGTAAAAGCGTCAAGGTTGCTCCACGTGTTGGAAGAAAACCTACTTGACTTTAAAAGTAGAGAACAAAAATGCACTTTTTGACGTTTAGATTATAGCATTTGAAGAATACGTTTGGATACAGGTTTTGTTCTCGAAATACTTTTTTACATGCAGGTGAACAGTTTGTGCGATCAACTTTACTAAAGTTTGGCGCCTCCTATTTGCAGATTCTGTGCGTTGCAACATGACGTCAGAGGGTGTCCTGCCTGGGAAAAGCGGTTTCTGACTCACTTCGCACGTTGCTGCATTGGTATTAACTAAATGCCAGCGCAACAACTTGTTTAGACCCTCATGATACATTCTGTAGGTACAACCTGTTCACCAAAATATTCATTAATATTTCTGTACACAATAAAAGAGATAAACTAGTGTTATTACTCAGAAACGAATCTCAGAAGCTTCAGGGGCAAATCAGGTAAAATCAACATTAGGTTGGTATTCTATACTGACCGCATTTTTCGAATGGAACGGATAAATGGAACATTTCAACTACAATCACCGGCAATAAAATTTTAACAATCGAATTGCAGCTTATCGCAATATATTGATGATAACGTTTAGTTTCGGGTTTGTTTATTTTCGTTGCTGTTTTTGTTTTGCATTGACTTAGGTAAATGAATCAAAGTCGCGAAGGCGTTAACGTTGGGAAACGAATTTGTTACTATTTATTATTAGTGTGATATCATTTTTACTACATTTAAATATTGTCCAACTTCCAGCTAACGCAGGTAATGACTTTTTTCGGCGCAATGCAGCTGCGTTACAGGATACGTCTTGCAAACTTTCACACACACATTAATATCTGCCACCCTTATCTTCTACGAGATTTGCCTATTTAACGAGAGATCATCGCAGTTTGTCAATGAACAAAACGCAACGTTATAAAATGCACGTAAGAAATTGCACATGGTATACTCGAAGGGGTTAAAAGGACGGGTCACTCGGTATGATCTTTTCGCTTCGTGATAAGACTGCCCAAATTAGTGGCATTGTTTTCGCTCATCCATTAAACATACGTCACCCGAGACGATAGAAGCTACTGAAGGTCTGGCACTGTTAAGAAGAAGTATGCGTTTCGGTTGCTGTTCATGACTTACATGTGGTGAACATCTTTCCAAGATGATACAGTCGATTTTAATATAAATGCTAAACACTTTATGCGCATCACCTTAATACATAATCAGCGTGTTTCATCTTTAAATCAGTAAATACACGTGGCACGCAAACATAAAATTACAATGAATGTATAATGACCACTTTAAACATGATAAAATCACTATTAGTAACCTTTGCAGTCAATTGACGACAAGATGTTTTAGGGTCAAAACTTCTACATTATTTACTTTTGCACATGATTTATAGTTTACAACAAATCCTTTGGCAGTCAGTTATCATATGGATTTAATTCAATCACATCTGCCACATTTACATATGGTGAGGGAGGAACAACTGGGATTCCATGTTTCCATACTGTCTGTAAACTTGGTTTGGAATCCTTGCGTTATCTGTAACACAACATAAACCTTTAAAACGTACCACGTGGAAATTACTTGTAACCTATTTCGAAACTTAATTTCGAAACCTTACCTATTTCTGCGTACTCTCGTTGATTTACTTTTTGTTTCTCTTTCTTCCTGTATAGTAATCAACCAATAAAAAAATTGCCGTTAGAGGCAAAATGTAAACAAAGCAAAGATAAAAGCAGTGTCGTTGATATCTCAGTATGTGTTTTGTTGAAATTTAAAGAATTTAACAGTGAAAAACCTTTTCGTAGCAAAGTGGCTACTGATCGCAAAAAAGTCTTGAAAAACCTGTGCCATTTGATGATTTAGCAACTTTCCGTCTGTTGATGCGAATACTTGATTACCCGCCAGGTGGCACACCACGTAACATGTGCTCTCTGCCCTTGTGTATAAAGCGCCACGACCTCACAACAAGCATTCTTACATCTCTGGGATTCGTGCGTGGTGCTGCAACTCATGACACAGGATAATGGGGTCATGGCCAGGACGGCGAGTCTCCCCCAATAACGCACAATTTTAGCAGATCACCAACTTTTACCTTTTACGTTTGTAGCAGAGTTCAAATACAATCACAGCAGCTACGCCAAGGACGCATCCACCAACAGCTGAACCAATGACCACTGCAAACGTGTAACCTTCTTGGGAGGTCTCTGAAACGTGTATGTTGAAAAATTATATGTTGAAAGAAAAAGTGGAACTTGTTTTTTATGATTTTATGCTTTTGTATTTTTTATTAACAGAATGGCACGCATTTTACTTGACTGATTGATTGGGGAAAGCGTTGCGTCACACAATTAACGATAATTGCGAATTCTGACCATCATTATCACACACGCACGACTAAACAGCTGCAACACTTCTATTGAAGGTGATTGTAAAACAGATTATGAAACGGGACTTTAATCAATATCGAAACTTTTTAAACACTTTTTCACCTGATTCAGCTGCAGCAGTCGATTGATCAACGTTCATTTCAGATTTTTCTGAGAATAGGGCTTTCAGTTTTGTTACGTCACTTCATACCAGACCGGCCAGTCTTTGGTTTGGTCGTGGCGATCAGAGTTTTCTCCAAATTATTTCAGATGGCATTAGATTGTAGTTTAACTGTGATATCATATCAACACACCTGATGTAACCAACACAGAATTATTGCATGATTTTCTGGTCTAGGCCGAATTGTATCAAAAACCGGGAGATTAATGACGTAACCTTGCAAACAACTGTTGAATGCTGAATCGGATGTTATTGCAAACATACCTGGCGAAATAGTGGTGTTTAAAGTTGGGCTTGAAGCTTCTACAACAGTGATTGCCCTAGTTGTCTTGGAATGTGTGTTGGTGGTGGGCACTGAAAGTATGAATCGGGAAATGTTATTGTGTAAACAACTTATCAAACAAACAAGTTGTTTTATTTGTTTGTCAAAACAATAATAAGAACTAATAAACATTGAACAACGGGTTTCGTTTCAACAGCAAAGGCGCTTTATATTTTACATGTTTTCAGAACAATAATGGTGATTCGAATTTGGGGATAATAAATCATGATTCTTACTTGCAATCATCTTTTGACAAATGTAGTTTGAATATTGTGAGCATTGTGTATCCATCCACGTGAAATCAAATGGTTTCCAATAAAATCCCATTGTTACACAATCCTTATTTCCCCCTTTGTCATTCGGTTCTCCTTTTCTCCAAGCTGCTTGTGTATCATTAACATTTGTCCCATCTGTCCATTGAAACGTGTTTGTAGTTTGGTTTCTCCTTGCGCCGATGTAGAACAAATAAGGTGGAGCTGCAAAAGGGTTTAAATGTAACGAACCATGCAAGCTATCAAACTACAGACACAGTTAAAAGAGTTAAAACCATACTGAGTAGTTTCCACACAAAATGTATCCATACAGCTATTTAAATCTAGAACAAAGTTCTCTATTATTTCTTCAATCTGACGTTTGAGCGAATTGTTGCTAAATTCATGTTCGCCTTGTAGTTTGCCAACCAAAATACCAAACTTAGCGATCAAATACACTTCGCTTGCCAGATCTTTTAAACGTGTTGTCAACATTTACAACTTATTCGTTTATTTCACGAACCCACCTGTTAAATTTCCAATCTTTCCAACCAGAAAATTCTGTAGTTCTGTTGTTTTAACATTGGCTACTGTGGCATTTCTATCTGCACATTCGGCGTCAGCTTGAGCATATTCATAGACTTTTGTGTGCACAATGAGGTATTCATACCTATGGTGTTCATACCAGGTTTGAGCATTCACAAGTCGAGCAAATAAAATTGAAACAAAAGTGACGGTTTTCATAGTTCTGATGTGATACTTCTTACAGCGCTTATCTTTTTCTAAACACACACACCAACCATTATTGTCCTAAAACAACAAGACCACTTTCATAAATGCAATTAGTTTAAAAACTAATTACAATGCCCTGCAAACGCAAGCCGTTATCTGTTCTTCATGTGATCTTTGTTTCGAGATATGCCTGTTCACTAACTACGATTATTTCATTGCGCCCAACAAACTTAACTTGAGATAATAGACATTACTATAGGTCTGGCGTAGATTGGAAGAAAGCGTGCGAGAAAGAAAAAATGACAAATGCTTTCGGTTCCTGCTTGTTAATGCAACACCCTAATTTGATATGTGGCGATTCTTAACCAATCAAGAATAACTGAAAGATGTTACGCTGAATATAAAATTTCGTAGTGAAACTTAAATGGACTGTAGTATTGTTTCCGTGTTAGAAAGGTCAGGTTCCTTGAATGGTCTGGTTGGTTTACTAATTAAAACAAACACACTAGATGACCAACATATTCTAGTCGTCCAAAACTTGGAATTAAAACCTCGGTAGCCCATTCTATATTCTCCATTTCGCTACTGATCTAGACGAGTGTGCACAACAAAACCATCAACTGCGTCGCGTATTGTTGACCCAAAAATGTTACAAAAGTCGTAAACTTTACACCAGCTCAAATTTTGGGTTTCCGACACTGTACTACACCCCAAGACACCATGTAGAGTGCATGTGAAATGACCCTTTACCCCCAAGCACAGTCATTGCAGGTAGGGCTCGGTTTAAAGCAATGTTTCCTAACCAGGGTGCCGCGTCACACTGGGAAGCCTTTTGCATGACCCAGGGGTGCCGCGAACAATTTAATAGAACATTATTTTTTTAAGGTTAAGTATGACCAGGTATAGTGCTTGCAAAATAAACTGACTGTACCTCATGTATGTACTGCAAAATGCAATGTTTTCATTGTAATTGCCATATATGGGGGGCATTTCATAAGATTTAGTAAATGGCAATGCAGCGAAACAAAAAAGTCTGGAAAACAATGGTTTACAGGAAGTAAGCCCGTCGGTTGCTGTACATGACTCACAAGGGATAATTATTCCGTAGAGATGATACAATCAACTTTATTTATACTGACAAGCACTTTATTCGTGTCGCATTAATACACAACCAACGTGTCCTATTTTTGAATCAGTATATACACATGGCACGTAAACATGGAATTGTGATGAATGCACAGATATTTAAAAAGCGTTTAAATCGTTTCCAATTTTTTACACACAATTTGTCCGTCTTGTTTCATTTCAGATCCGCTTGTATGACAGATTTGCCAGGAAAACAATGGCCACGTAATACAACACACTCAAGAGTTAAAGGGTTAAAAGGACACGCCGAACTTTTAACATGGAAAGCATGTGTTGTCATATCGGTTGCTCTCCATGACAAAGCACTATGCAGTTACTGATAACTGTACAACACACATGAGTCATGTTTTTACCACTGCTAAACATAGTCTGTAAGTTACTAATATATTTTCATCCGGGACGTTTTGATCATCAAGTGACGCAGATTGTTCGTGAAGCAGTAAATACCAAAACGAGGAAGGAAAGTAATCCAACTTCTGTCTTGTTGTCCAATTTGAATGTTGTCCAGTGTCTATACAATTTTTGTGCAGAGCAATGGATGACCGGTTTTTAAATATGTATATGTTACCAGTAAACGCGTAAAACGGGATGTCCGTTAGGGTTTACTCCATTCCCTAAGTTATGAATTAGACTGCAAGTTTTATTTGTTATTCTTTTTATCCACGACAGCGTACACATCCCCCAAACTTTCATCCAGCTTAGACTGGGTGTTCCTGTTTTGCTGCTCGGTTTTGGTCTCATACTTGTCATCCACAGAGTATATTTCAAGTTTTTGAGGGTTTTCGTAGTTTTTGCGTTGATTTGTTGCCTCATGGTTTTCATATTGCTGCGGAATGTGGTTATTATCTGCGTAAGCATACATTGCTACTTCCATCGAATTTGGAATGCCACTGTAGGCTTCGTTGTAGACGAAGCCATAGGCATGTGATGGTGTTTGGTCTTCTGCTTTAGTAACAGAATTTCCTACTCTGTCGTAGGTGTTTCCTGTTTGTGTTGGATTCTGATTTGAAACCGCTTGTTGGTTGTTTCTCGTTACATCTTTTGAAAAAAAAACATTTATATTTGAAAAACGTATTGGTACGAAACATGTTTGTCATAATGAATGGTTTAGTATAACATATGTGCCCAGAAACTTAAATATGCAATATTAACTGGTTTACCAAAGTGCTATAGTAGTACAAATGCAGTACAGACTCCAGGACCAACAAAAAGTCCATTTGATTAATTTCTCACCATTTTTTGCATGTTCAATATCTACGACTTTTGTGCTCGTTTTGGATCTGAAATTTTCAAAAATAAAAATAGTATATACCGTCGATGTACCATTGCTATATCACGTAAGTTACCTTGTGCGTTTACGACAGATGAGAAATATTGCTATCACAGACGCAACCACGATGACGCATCCAGCAACAGATGGAATCACAGCTATCAGTAATATACCACTTTCCCCATCTATAAATAGTAGTTTAAACTTTTGAAATTGCCCAATGACATAATTTTAGTTTGCCTGGCCCACTAAAGAGTTGTAAAGTATCGATATTGTTGATTTGCGCATTGCTCAGTCGCAATGTTAGCTGACGCATTGTTTCTATTTTAATAATTCACCTCTTAATCAAATGGATTCTTGCTGTAAATCCAAATGTATCCCTTAAATTATTACAAGGTTGCAAATTACAAAACTAAGAACATAAATGCCAAATTATTTTTACCACTTATGTAATGCTTAGTTGCTGGACTGTGTGTTGCAGGAAACCTACTTGATAGTCTTGTAGTTTGTAATGTTGAACTTGAAGTTTTTATTGCTGTGGTTGTGGTTGTCGTCGTGGTAGTAAAAGTTGCGGTTGTAGCTAAAACAGAGGTGGTAGCAAGGTAATTTTTTAACACGTTTCAGCTTGTAATCGCTTCGGTTGGTTTCCTATTTGCGAATCTCTTTTTTGACACAATGTGAAAACAATTCCCTAACAATTTTTGCGGTGTCTGTTTGATCAGCAGAAATGACCTTAGGTAAAACATTATAGTTAAATATTTGGATGAACTAAAGCCTACACATACCCGGAATAATCTTTTGACAAATGTATCCCGATCGAAACGAACAGGGGATATCCAACCATTTAAAATCATCAAAACTCGGCCGGCGGCTCATTGTGACACAATCCTCATTTCCCCCATCGTTATTCGGTTCTCCATCTTTCCACTGTGTCTGTGTATCATTAACATTTGTCCCATCTGTCCAATTAAACTCGTCTTGATTTTTTCTTGCTCCAATGTAGAATGAGTAAGACGTGGCTGCAAAATTATTTGTGTGAAATAAAAACATTCCTACTAAGACGCCGAAACTTGTTATTCGCAACAAGTGTGCAAACGTAGATTTGAGGTAATTGTGTCGTAATCCACGAATCCGCGAATACAAATGATTATATCATCACATTTCTACACTTTTCTTTCTATAATGCATTGTGTCGCTGTTTCAAGAGTCAAGGAAAAAGTAAGTTAATCTTTTGNTTTTTAACACCTTTCAGCTTGTAATCGCTTCGGCTGGCTTCCTATTTGCGAATCTCTTTTTTTGACACAATGTGAAAACAATTCCCTACATAATTTTTCTGTTTGATCAGGAGAAATATCGACCTTAGGGTAAAAGATTATAGTTAAATATTTGGATGAACTAAAGCCTACACATACCCGGAATAAGCTTTTGACAAATGTATCCCGATCGATACGAACAGGGGATATCCAACCATTTGCAACCTTTCAAACTCGTCCAGCACCTTATTGTAACACAATCCTCATTTCCCCCCTCGTTATTTGGTTCTCCTTTCTTCCACTGTGTCTGTGTATTATTAACATTTGTCCCGTCTGTCCATTTAAACTCGTCTTGATTTTTTCTTGCACCAATGTAGAATGAGTAAAACGTGGCTGCAAAATTATTAGTGTGAAATAAAAACATTCCTACTAAGACGCAGAAACTTGTTATTCTTAACAACTGTGAAAAAGTATATTTGAAATAAAAGGGGCGCAATCTACGAATCCGCGAATACTAATAATTTTCGACACATTTCTTCATTTGCCTTTCTATAATGTAGCTGTTTCACGAGTCAAGAACAAAGAACAAGTTAAACTTTTGCTTAAGTTAAAACATATTTCGAACATGTGCGACATTGAGATTTGGATACACTTAAAATTAATTTTCTTCTAATTAAAAAAATTCCTATTGGTCAGGATTTATCCCTGGTTTTGGAAAATGCTCAGCAAACTTTCTTTGGGCTTCTTACCAGTAAATATCATGGCAAACTTAAGAGAAATATACATTAATTAACGAAAGCGTAAGTGCCATTTTCCATTTGGTAAACTGCACAGTTAAGAAATTAAAAAAAAACAACTTTTACGCGTCCCAGCAACTAAAAAGTTACTGAAATGTTGCATTTTCTTTTCTGATTTTTACCAGGTTAAAAAAACATACAATTCGTCCAAACTGTCGTATCTCCAATTTTCTCAGCCAGGAAGGTGTGAATTTCTGTTGTTTTTACATTTGCTAGTGTAGCATTTTTTTCAGTACAACCGGCCTCAGCTTCGGACGAATTGGCAAGTGAGCAGTTAACAACGAGGTATTCGTATTCTTGAAAAGTATGCCACGTTTCTGCTCCAACAAGTTGCACAATGAACAAAATGATATAACCAGCAATTTTCATTTTGTCTTTTATAGCTGCATTTACAATTGGAATTGTTGTCTGACTTATAAAAGCATTAGTGTCAGGCATCTTTTTCGAAACGAACCATATTCTACTAAACTCTAGCTAGATCTAGGTAAATTCTGACATGTTACACTATTGTATGCTCGTTGTTGGCACGTACGCACACACATAACTAGTCTTTATTTGCCTCGGCGAAATTGTTTTAGTCTCAGCAACTCTGCGTACAAGATACAATAGACTTCACAATAAGATTGCACAAGAGAGTTGACGCCACGGTTCACGCTGATTCATGCTTTGCAGATACAACCACGAAAGCATGTGTTGTCTTCTCAGTTGCTGTCTGTGACAATGCCTATGTACTAATTTTTTTTGTTTATTTATTTATTATATTAGCACCCCTATAGTTGGCATCATTTTCGCACACTGATGCAAAATGGTTGGAAGAGACAAACAAAAATTGGAAACCCATTTTGCTAAAAACTATATTCGGCAAAATGCGTTGATCTGTTTACCTTGTGGCGCACAATTGTTTGTAATGCTCCTTTATTTTAGACACCAAAGCACATGCGAACATAAAATCATTACTAAACGCCACCACTTCATATTGTTACACTGAGTTCACTGTGATCCATCGTTTTTGCCTTTGAACCCACTAAAATGCGAATCACCTAATTGACGTTTGTATCTTGCTCGTTAGATGTCGCCCTTGCGTTGTGACGTCACCTGACGTACATAAGAGAGTGTCGCGTCTTGGTAGGGTTTATGTTAATAGAAGGGTTGTCCCCGGGTTCCAATGTATCTCAAAGCTGGGTGAAGTTTATTAGGAATTTGCATTTTATTCAACAGAGTTTGTTTCGAATGGAAGCATTGCAAAAATTAAGCGTCAAGATTGTTTCTCGTGTTGGATGAAAGGATCAAACCATCTACTCGACTTTTGAAGTAAAGAACAAAAGTGATTATAGCATGCGAAGAATTATTTTGTAACTACCACTACCGAGCGATACAGGTTCTTCCTGGAAATCCTTTTTTACATGCAGGTGAAAAATTTGTTGTTTTCACAACTGGTTTAAAAAAAACTCAGGTTGTGACTATTGTGAACCGTATGACTAGTTAATGAGGAATTAAATTGTGATTGGAATGAGGTGCGACCAAGTTTTGCTTCGGGAAGTAAATATAACATCTTTGAAAAGTTTGCGAATAAACTTGTATGCTTTGTGTGGCAATCAATTAACGGCGCCCCAAGCTTGCAAATTGTGTGCGTTATGACATGACGTCAAAGCATGTCCTGCCTGGGGGAAGTGGTGTTAGAAATCAATTTGCAGATTGCTGCATTGATACTAATCAGCCACAAGCGCAACAAGCAATTCAGGCCTTCATCATACAGTCTGTAAGTACAACTTTTTGTTTAACTAATAAATGTATTGATGTTTATGTGCATATCAAAACAGACAAACTTGTGGCATTGTCCCGAAACGAATCCCAAAACCTTCAGGGACAAGTTAAAATTAACATTGGTTGGTGTTGAATACTGGCCACATTTTTCGAATGGAGCCAATAAATGGAACAAGTTGTGTTTTTTTTCAAAGTTATTTTACCCACTGAAATGCAGGTCGCCTAAGCAATATATTGATCAGAGGATGACATTCAGTTTCAGCCCCGATATGTGAAGGCGTTGCTGTTTGAAACGAATTTGATACTGTTTCCTATTTTGATGGGATCCTTTTTACTACATTTAAATATTGTCTAGCTTCTACCTACCGCAGTTAATACCTTCATTATGTGGAATGCAACTGCGTTACAGGAAATGTCTTGAATCTAAGAAGTTTAAAATACCTTGATGCAAACTTTTACTCTCACACATTAACATCTGCCACTCTGATCAAAACTGATCAAAGACTCGGTTCTTGTGGTGGTGATGGTGACATCAAAATTTGTCGTTTATTTGGACTTAATGAATGATTTTCAAATCCGATTTCTTGAACCAATTATGAATTGTGTTTCAATGATGCACTCCCAGGCAAACACTGCGGTGCACAATGAGCAATGGAAGGTTTTTGCTCCCAATGATACAATCAAACAGGAGATCTGATCTCTTTGCCTGTCCAACCGTAAAGATCATCACAGTTTGTCAATGAACAAAACGCCACGTCTTAAATTGCACATGGTAGACACGAAGGGTTAAAAGAACGGGTCACTCGGCGTGCCAAACTTTCAACATGGAAAGCATGTGTTGTCATATCGGTTGCTGTCTATGACAAAGCACTGCGTAGTTACTGATGACTGCACAACACACAAAGAGCATGAGTCGTTTTTAACACCGCTAATCATAGTGAATAGGTTACTGAGCAATTCGCGTACGAGTCCATGTAATAAATAAATGACGTAGCTTTTAGTAAAGCAAGCAAATACAAAATACGTTGCAAGAAAATGAAGAATGTGACCCCACGTGCAATATTTTTTATTCGCCTGGGTAAAATGTTTTACGAAATCTTCAACCGCTGTTGCCAATTTTCTTAAATTATCTGTGAAGCAGTAAATACGTTTTGTCCAATGCAAAATAGCCAAACGCCACGTAATACAACACACGTAAAAATTGCACATGGTGGACTCAAAGGGGTTAAAAGGACGGGTCACTCGGCATGCCAACCTACAGTATTGTCCGAGGTCTTCAACAGAACCTGCCAGTTTTCTTGAAGTGTGTGTGAATCAGTAAATACGTTTTGTTCAATATTTAAAGTTTGTAGGCATTGACGTTTTTGCACTGACGTTGTCCGTTTTGGTTTTCTTAAATTCCCTTTTGGATTGAGCGTTTTATTTCTCTCTGCAAGTATCATTTCTTGTCCTTTTTATCCACGAAAGCGTACACATCCTCCGAACTTTCATTGACGTTGGGCTGGAGGTTCTTGTTTCGCTGCAGGGTTTCTGTTTCATTCCTGACAGTCATAGCGTATATTTCATGGTTGTTCGGCTTGTTGTCTTTGGTTGTTGTCCCATGCTTTTCGCACTCTTCAGGAAAGTTGTCAATTTTTGCGAAAGCATACATTGCTTCTCCCATCGGGTTTGGAATGCCACTATAAGCTTCGTTGTAGACGGAGCCATAGGCGTGTTCCTGTTGATCTTCTGTCTTGTTAGAATCATTTTCATTCCTCACATGAGCGTTTTCTGTTTGTGATAAATTGTGATAAATAACTTGATGGGTTTTATCACGCATTTTTTGTTAAAAAACACGTATTTTGGAAAAACGCAAATATGGTTTAATGTAACAAATATTTCGAAAATCCTAAATCATTTTATTTTGGTTTAGTGACATGTTGTGATAGTACGTCTGACAGAGTCCAGGACCAACAAAAAGTTTATTTTAGTAAATTTCCCACCAATTTCTGCATTTTCGTTTTCTGTGGCATTTGAGTTCGCTTTGGATCTGAAATTTAAAATAAAACGAAACCAATGCCTACTGATGATATACCATTGTCTTATCACAAGCTACCTAGTGCGTTTTCGACAGATGAGAAATATTGCTGTGACAGACGCAACAACGATGACGCATCCAGCAACAGATGGAATCACAGCTACTGGCAATGAGCTACTTTCCTTGTCTAAAAAATATTAGTTTCAACTTTTAAATTTGCCCAATAACAACAGCGTAGTTCGCTTGCACCATTTATTGCTTAGTTGCAATTAAAGCTTTACCGTTACTCCAAACCAAATTTACATATTATGCTGATACATAAACCGATGGATTTGCCGACTTACATCCAGTTTTTGTACAAACGGTTTCCACTTTAATGCATTGAAAAAAACCATCTATCCCAGGGGTGCACAACCTGCGGCCGTAAGGCCGCATGTGGCTGCAGGTACAGTTAAATGCGGCCGTGCACATGTATATTAAAGTCTATGTAATGGCGGCTGTGCATTGTTAAAAACTCTTAGGCTGGTAAGAGGAAGTGGGTAAATAAAAAACTGTTATTTTGTTACAATTTCAGAAATTAGTTTGCTTTAAAATAAGTTGAATTGACAAGGTGGAACAACAACCTACATAAAAATAATTTTGGGTTTCGCATATTACGACGTTTATGACGTCAAATTGGCAAATGTTACCCCATAAATCGACTGTCATTGTTGCATCACAATGGTATTATGCAGTAATAAACGATTGGATTACATTTTAATGACGTGCTGTTTTTGGAGACAGCTTCAAGTTTTATTGACTTTACGCGCGCCACTGTCTGGACTTCACTTGGTTTCTCACACGTGTATTTAGCCGATGAAACTTGACTGCGGCAGCAGAACAGTTTTGCGCTTGCACCTGATGGAACAGTGTTGTTTTTTTGATATGAGCAAAAGAAATAACCAACCAACATGCTCTTGCTGAAAGTTCTGTCATGTGTGTTGGAATACTGCGACACTACACTTTTTGTGACGTCAAAATATAGTGTGTGGTGAAGTACATCTGCCACCTTACATTTTTTGTAACTCGTCGCCTATGTGGCGGCTGTGAGTAAAATAATGTCCGTAATGCGGCCGGCAATAGCAAAAAATTATGTGTCATGTCTTTTTGTTGTTTAAATGGCACTGGCAGGCAACGGGTTTTCCACAGTAAACTTTTGCACCTCAGAGGTTTACACTCGAAATGTTGAGTGAAATGGAGTCTTATTTAGATGTATTTTGAGTTTATTTCGATTTCTGAAAGGCTTATTTTTTTAAACTGCTGCTGACATTGTGTGGCGTGTTGTGCTATTGTAGGTTCTGTTTCATCATACCCTATCCAGGGTTGGGTATTAGCTGTGACTGACGAAACGGTTATTAAAGGTCGGATTGTAAGGATATAAACACATAACTGCAACAATAAACTTTTCGTACCTGGTTGATCTTGTGCAGTGGTGTTATAAGTGCTGTCTGAAAATCCGGATGTTTCTGTTATTACAAATCACACGGTCATATTGTGAAACCAACATTTATCGACCAAATTTTAAAATGTGTGGTCATCAGAATATGACATAAGGGAAACGCACCAAATAAAGAACTTGTCATACCTGCTCCATCTTGTACAGTGGTGATATAAATTCTGGCTATAAATCTAGTTGTTTCTGTTGAATTATGATAAAATTTAATGTTATATAACTGACAACATTTATACACAAATATTTACCACTTATGGTTGTCGAACTGTGGGTTGTAGAAAACGTGCTTGGCACCCTTGTAGTCTGTAATGTCAAACTTGAAAAAGTTTTTGCAGCTGTAGTTATAGTTGTAGTCGTGGTAGTAGAGGTTGTAGTGATCACTAAAACATAGATAGCAGATTAGTTGTTTACACATATTTCGGGTTGCCCCCGAATCCGCAAACTCTGTTGATTGTAAATCCTTTTTTTGGCCAAGCACTAAAACGTTTAAACAAGTTGAGCTATTTTAACAGTTTTAAATTAAAAAGTTTTACAGCGTCTATTAAGACAGTGTTCGGCAACCGTTTGAACGCAGTGTGTCATTTCACAAATTATGTTAAAATGTTAATGACTTCGTGTGCTACGTTGATGACGTCACAACAACGCTAATTGTCACTATCTGTGAAAGGCTGTTTTTGCATGTGCTCGCCTTTTGTTACAGTTGCACTACACTTTGCGATAAAAGAACAAATATCTCTCTGAATTTGGCTCAAATATGTATTAGAATATGAACTCGTAAAACACTTAGCGTGCTATCTATACCACGCGATCGTGGTACGCGTGCCAAGGGTTTGCATATTGACCTTTGTTAAACAATCGTCAGGTTAAGTAACTTTCTGTCGTTTAAACATGAGTTATGTCAAATACTAAACATACCCAAAATATTTGTTTGACAAACGAAGCTTAAAGGAGTTGAACAATGGATATCGAACCACTTCAAAACTGCTGATTTTCGGTACCCTCCCATTATCAAACAATCTTCATTTCCTTCGCTGTTATCCGGTTCTCCACCTCCCCACTGTGTCTGTGTATCATTAACATTTGTTCCATCTGTCCATTGAAACGTGTTTGTTGTTTGGTTCCTCCTTGCACCGATGTAGAATGAGTAATAAGAAGCTACAAAATGGGTTTATGTGAAATAAAACAGTTCCAACAACGATGCCAAGCCAGAACTTGCAATACTTCCTTGTAAGTAATTTCAAAACCCTCACGATAGGGATAATTTTTAACCAAATGTTCCGAAGATTTTTTTGAAATTAGATCCTTGAAAGTTGATAATTTTATTAACAAGCATGTTAAATTTAAACGCAATGATCATCTTGAGACGGCGCTAATCTGTTGATTTATTAATATGTTATCTAAGCCATGCACAAATGACTATTCAAAAATTAGTTGCGAATTTTTCAAATTTTACTACGTACATTAGGTCGGTTTTTCACGATGCAAGTTGACAAACAAGATCAATTAATTTACAAATTGCGACAATGATTTTCGCAAATCATGACAACTGGAATTTTTCTTTCTTATACTTTAAAGTTCTCTAGTAGGTAGGACTTACATTAACCATAACGAAAACAAACGATTTGGTGGCAAACGAACGCTCACCACTACGACCAACAAATACCACAGCGCCAAACACACGCGTTCAACAAAAGTTAACCGCTTTGTGAAGAGCCTTTATATTGTGTTTTAAATTTAGTGTTTTGGAAAACCAATTCCTAAATTAACGTTTTGCAAAACCGGTATTAACAAGACATATAACGTGGATTATTGCAGAACAGCAGCATATATTTGTCGCTGTTTTGTTTTTTACGATTTGACAGGAAGGAAACACAATAGAAACTTGAATCGTAAGAGGGTTTGAATCGCATTTCAAATACACGGGCTTGTGTGTTTAGTGACAAAAGCGCCAAAAAAACCAAGCAACCTTTTTCGCGTGCTATGTTTTACAAGTTAAATAGTTTTAACTTATGGATTAATCCTAAATGAAAACTTGAAAAGTATGCCACGTTTCTGCTCCAACAAGTTGCACAAAGAACAGGATGACAAATCCGGCAATTTTCATTTTGTCTTCAACTGCAACAACAATTCTAATTAAACTTTTTGCCGACCTGAAAGCAATAGTGTTATGTATCTTATCCGAATTTAAACAATCCTGCTCAACTGTACTTAACTCCTGAGTGAATTCAGACTTGTTACAATGTTGTATACACGTTTCTATGTGCACACACTGGTTTAACATCACTTGCCTAAGATAGTCTCTCTAACTCTGTGTAACAGATACAACAGACTTCACAATAGGATTACACAAGAGATTTGACGTCACGATTCGATTTGCACCCTGATTCATGCTTTACAAATACATCCAGGAGAGCATGTGTTGCCTTAATATTTGCTGACTGTTAAAATGTTTTTGTTTAATTAGTATACAAGCATGCCAATAATTGGTATGGGTTTTACCCAATGACACGAAAATGAGTTAAGAAATGGAGCAAGAAAAAAACGGAAACCCAATTCATCCCTCCATTTTAAAAGCCCGGGTGCATTTGTGCTCCTTTCTTGTGATATTACCACAAATCAAGGATCTTATATGTCGGTCATAAAAGCAATCAACACATTCGAAGACAAAACTATCACTAAACCTGTATGCCTTATTGATTCTTAGCCCGCTGAGAAGTTGTTGATTTCTTTTTTCTACCAACTGAATTGCACATCAGCTATAACATGAGTCATCATAACTTTAGGTACAGATAATTTGTTCAACAACAATTATCAGGTGGTTTGTTGTTTTTTTCCGGTGCTTTCGTTGCCTAAAAGAGAATGATTACCTACTTTTGTGATGTGGTTTAGAGTGTAAAGAGAAATGTTGTTAATATTAATGAATTTGCTTGGCACAAACCAGAACACTACAGCTATACCTGCTTTTGTTTTGATGTATTTACTTCTTGCAATGCTCGTTAGATGTCGCCCCTGTGTTGTGACGTCACCTGTCGTATATGGGAGCGTGTTTGCGCTTTGACAGCTGCAGTCATCTGATACTTTTGCCCGAAAAAGCAATTGTCACCGCCGAACTTTCTCGAAATCCTTTTCAAATGCAGGTAAAAGATTTCTTGTTTTTATAAGCGATTATTGAAAAAACTCTCCCAAAGTTGTGTGTCTTCTTAATTAACTTTGTGACTGGCTAATCACGGACTAAATTATCATTTGAATTAGGTGAACAATAGATTTAACTCTGTGCGTCACAAACAAGGTTCTTAATGAAAGTGATTCAATGTTTCAGTTCAGCAATCTTAACTTGCAAGTTCTACCACGCGAACCACATGGAAATCAATTAACGGCGCCTTGAGTTTGCAGATTCCGTGCGTTGCCACGTGACGTCAGAGCGTATCCTGCCTGGGGGAAACAGTGTTAGAAATGCAGTGATACTAACCAGTCGTCCGCGCAATGAACTGAAACCATTCAGACACATGAGACACAATCTTTAAGTGCAACTTGTTCACCCAAAGATTGGCTTATTTTGTCATTTCTGCACTTTCGTGTCAACTGGTTCATTAAATAGATCCAGGTACAGTTTTTGTCCAAATAACCTATTTGTCGAAATGAAGTTTGGGAAAGTTTGGCAACAAACTTTTTGATTGGTATCGTATGCTCGCCACAGTACACGGAACAGGAATCCGTTTGACTCAAACATGTTTGACTAAAAGGTAAATTGATACACTGGAGGTTTTGAACAGTTCTGCTGGACGTGGGCGTTTACTGGAAACGCCAAAGGTCTACAATAATTGTTAACGCGTTGTTCCAAAACTGCCCCGACGGCTGCTTGTGACGCGTCCACAGTTAAAGCAGTTTTTTCCGCAGGTTGTAGGTGGTTTAATAATGTAGCGTGGGCAAAGGCATTTTTTGCTTTATCAAAGGCGGTTTGCAGGCCGGCTGTCCGAACTAAATTCTTCTTATTTCTAGTGTAGCTGATGGTATAAATCGATGATAAAAATTAAACATACCACTGAACTGTTGTAAACCTGCTATTGCTGTAGGGCGCTCAAATCGTTGTATTGGTTCCACTTTTTGACCACAATCCAAGCCTATTTTGGAAAAAAACGTGGCACCGGTCAAGTGCGCGAAGAAATCTTGAACATGCGGAATTGAATATCGACCCGCCTCAGTTACCGCACTAAAGCGCCTGTAGTCACAAGCCTCCAACCTACAGACGCTTTGGGTAGCATATGTAAGGGCAATGACCATGGACTGGAAGACCGCTGAATAATTCCCAGATCAAGTAATAGCTGAAATTCTGGTTTAGCGATCTTTAACGTCTCTGGTGGTAGGCGATTTGCCCGGGGGTGTCCTTGCGGTCCACGTGTGGAGATAAAATGTTGCACTCCATGGTTTGGTCGCAAATCGAAAAAAATAGTGAAAGTATTATTCGTTTGTCTGGGAATATCTGTAATTGATATGTGTCCTCAGAAAATAGTAACCGTCGTTTAAACTTTGAAAAAAGCATCATATTTGAACAATGAAAGCTGTCGCTCGACTTGTGCATGCTCAAACCCGGTATGCATACCAATAATATGAATATCTCATTGTGCAATCGACTGTCTATAAATACGCTCAAGCTGAAGCCGGATGTGCTGTAAGTAACGCCACAATAGCAAATGTTAAAACAAGAGATCTGCAGAAGTTGGAAAAAATTGGACGTTTAAAAGGTGGGTTCGCATAATACACAAAGATCTGAATGTTAATGGCACGTTTGAAAGATCTGACAAAGGAAGTTTATTTTGTCGCTTATAATGAAGTATTTTTTGATTGGCAAGTTACAATTTATACGTAGCAACGACATTGTTTTGCGAACGATTCTGTTTCTTCAGCAATAATCTACTTTGTTACCGTCATAATTACGAGTTTTAGAATAACTTTGCTTGAGCTTAAAGTTGGTCGTACTATAAGGTTATTGTTTGCGTTGAAGCTGTTCTAACTTGTTAAAAGTCTTTGATATGCGTTAGTAGTTTGGTAGTGTGACTTGATACATCTTCGCAGCTGAACTCTACTCTACATCGGTGCAAGGAGGAACCACAAAAACCACAAAAACTTTTACAAATGTCGATGATACAGAAACACGATGCAGAGAAGGAAAACCGAATAACAGGTGGATTGTGTCATTATTAACACCAGTCGACTCTTCACCTAAGGTTGGCAATTATGTAAAGCATTTTGCGGGTCTCTAGTTTAAATCACCAAGCTGCATGCTTACGTACCACTTGTATTTACTAATTTGAAGACAGTATGTTCGTTATGTATTACGTTGCACAAGTTGTTACTGACAATAACTTGCAAAAGAATATTCACCAGTTTTAAGATTTGCCATTAGTTAGACGTAAACAGCAACCGAAGGGACATTGTATTCTTCTTGCACGCTTCCTCCAATCCGTATTAAACCTATAGTAACATGTATTGTTTTATCTGACGTTTTAGTAAATGAAAAACGATGTTAGTAATTGAACAGGCATATGCTGATAAACAAGAAAATCGGTCAGTGGATATATCAATATTTGTGTAAATAGGCATTAAAGTGCGATTTTTGGCTTATGTTTGTTTAATTGATCAATTAACAGTGAAAATGTGGTAATAACTCTTGATGAAATTAGTCTCAAACAAACATTTCCAGGGTATATCGTTTTTGTTGTGGTGTCACATGTTAATTACCTCGAAGGCTTCCAAAAGGAGCAAAGCTGTAGTAAATGTTTGTTTTAGAAAATTTTTGAAGGGTTGTTGCACCTCGTTTTTTCAATGTACATTTTCTGGTTGTTAGAGCAGTGAATTTCTCCTTCATTCAACCAGGTGTTTTGCGCTTCGTTTTAAAATTGCGGAAATCATTTGACTAAAGCACCTTTACTTATAGCATCCCAACGGTTAGCGGCCTAGTCCTACAGAACCTTTCATTTATTTTAGTCTATACAGCCTTAATGTCGCTTCAACAATTTCCTGTACTGGCTGTTGCTGAGTCAAATTACATAGTTGCATAGCAAAGCAACTCTGTATCCACCATTGAACAAAGCAAAGACCTTTTTTACTTCTATCATTTAGATTGTATCGAAAAACTGCTACATTAGTTCTAGGACCTTATTGACGTTGTTTATTATTGCAGTCTGATCGACTACCTTTAGTTTATCGCGGACTGCCATTATTCGTAACTGCTTGTACAATGTTATATTGTCATCTTTTTAAGTAAATTCGATGATGCAAACTGCTGTGCAGCCCCAGATCAGTGTCAAACAAGCTGTGTTACCCTTACAAGC
>QXVZ01009727.1:0-10246 GCA_008931825.1 Phallusia fumigata | reverse complement strand
TGGTTTGCAGATTCGAGTGACGTGCAAAAAGAATGTCGACTTGACCCTGCCGGTCCGGATTGGGACGTTTCCGTTGCTTCCAGAAGATTCTTCACCTCAGAATTGTGAGATGTTAAAATGTGTTGCATTCCTAACCAAACGGATATGCTGCCATGCTTATAGGGCATGCTAATGCCAAATACCTGGGGGTGTAGGAGAGATTTGAACTCATGACCCCACAGTTACCAGGCCTCGAGTGTCCTTTAACTAAACTAGCAAATTCAGCTTTGAAATAGTTTCTTTACCTATTTGTTTTATGCGATTTTTACGAACTCGAATAGAAATGCAGTGCACATATACAAGCCAGCATGCGGGTATTGGGATTTCGAAGTTTGGGCATTTATTAGGGTAATCATTAGGAAAATAAGAATAACAAATGCGGTTAATACAAACAGAATGAAATCGGGTGTAACACTTGGGACAGTGGATGATTTAAGGTTCGAACCAGTGACCTTTCGTTTGCAGACCCACCACCAGCTTATGTGGAAAGCGTATTTGGTTCGGTTGACGCAAAGGAAAAGGAAGATGGAGATGCAGCTGTAGAATCTGCGTTCACTCCACTCTATGCTTACTACGACTGGAGCGCGAGCCCTTACTCTGCTCTGAGAGAGGAAATGAACAAAGTATCTACAACTTACTGATGGAGAGAGAAGGTTTTAGGGAAATTAGACCACATGAAATTACTGTAAAGCACTTGTGGAATCACTTAACGCATAATGCACTGATGATGACAACAGCGATAGTCGAAACGTATGCAAAACAATGTTTTCACTACATACAAGTTCTCTGGCGGTTATGTTTTTAATTAAGCTACCCGGGGGGGTGCTATAGAACACTTGACTTGCTGATAAAATTACTTTCGTGTTGTGCCATTCCCAATTTTTTACTCATCAACACTTATTCAGGAACACTTTGTAACAGAGGTGTAGCTACAGCGGGTTTGAACTTGCACTTTATTTTCAGTCCTCACATCGCGCAGTTATTTCCGACTTGGTGATTGTTATGCGTCATAGCGTCGCTATCATTTCTTCACCCAGCGAAATAAACTCGAATCATTCCAATAATTAAGTGTGAGTTGTTGCTTACTGCGTTTGTATCGCACGAAAAGAGAGGGTTTTTGTGAAACTGTTTGTGCATCGAAACGTCGTGTGCCAAAGTTTGCAATTAGATGTCTTCTAGTTTATTTTAGCGAAGACACAAAATTAATCGATACACAATGTTAAAGAAAAACAATCCTATGGTTTGGGCCACATTTGACCATTGCCACGTCAGAAGTAACCCAAATGGCCGTCGTCAGGGCTGTCGTCATCACTGTCATCATCGCTGTCGTCATCACTGTCGTCATCACTGTCGGCATTGGTGTCTCCGTCTCTTTCGTCTTCATCCTCATCCTCATCATCATCTACGAGAAGATGAAAGGTTTGTTTTATGTGGAATGGCTAGAGCGGGCTGTAGTTGTAGTTTCTTAACAGATTCGCTCGAGTCAAACAATTCTCTGCGCTCGAGTCAGTGGTAGAGTCGAGTAATTACCACAGCGAGTCCAAGTCGAGTTATTGTGCTGGGTGACTCGAATCAGATCGAGTGATAGAACTCAATTCATATTCAGTTCGACAAATCAATTAAAACCCGTAATTTGTTCCTGATTACAAGTGATAAGTTTAACAATTGTTGTATTTCAGACGAAACCACTGGTAAGGTTCAGTTGTAATTATCGGAAATACCAAATTTGGTTAAATCTTTTGCTCGTTGTGATTCGTTTTGACATTTTTTTGAAAAGCGAATTTCTATTTCCTCTGAACAATTTTTCCCAACGCAGGTAAGTTCTGCGCCTGCTTTTCATGTCAAACCAACCCAGTTATAGTTCCGTGAGAAGCAAAGCCTTATGTAAACCTTAAATGCCCCAGCTCTCTCATACCAGACGGCTCAAGTTTGCTTGTAAAGAAGATAGGATTGTTTAAGCCCAGTTCATGTGACGGGTAGTTACAACTTTACATTTGATTTTTGTCAGTTATTCCTTGGATCCTTCTGAATTTCTGAATATTAACAACTTCTCACCACATAGAGTTGTTAATTTGTTGTTCAAACTTAGAAGCGTTGGTAGGATATATGTGGTTAGGATCATAGAAACAAACGTGTTTTGAAACTGCCTTAACTTAAAACAAATCAGTAAACAGATCCTGAAACCCTCACCAGTGCAAGCTTGGAGACATCCCAGACAGTTCAGAACTCCTTGCTTTGTTTCGTCACTAGCGGTCACACAATCGTAACAATCAACCAACGAAGCTCCGTAACAATCAGATTTGTCAACTTTGTCGCAGATTGCGCAACTTTCCCAATCCTTTGTGTCTTCGTCATCGTCATCATCTGAATATAACCAACATTAACTCTTGTATCAGGAGATTTTTGATTCATAACAGAAACAGAGAGAGTTGGTTTCTTGATACAATTTACCTGTTGTTCCTTCCTTGTTATTGTAAGCGATTTTCGAAGCATTACAGTTGTAAAAATAAAATGTTATGTAATGGTTTTTAATGTGGGTTGATACGAAGCATTGCGCTCACCCCAGCACCATCTCTTCACGTGGCCTTATGTATCGAGCTAACTTATGCTTCGAAAAATACATGTGTTTTTTTACTTTTAGCCAATTCAGTGCTCTTATTCGTTTAAATTTGAATATTTGAACAATCCACAACGTAACTGATTGCTTGTATTTGTTTAGCTGAGCATGAACCAGTTTTTTTGAAAACATGAAGACAAATCTCATTTATTTTTCACCCCAAAAACTAAAGGACTTGATGCAAAATATCCAAAACACGTTTCCTACCTCTACACTCTTCTTTCACACAAGTTTTGCAAGTCTCGCTTTGATTGACAAGCAAGTCGCTAGGTGTCACCACCGAGCTGCAATTGCTTGTATCCTCACATGCGTTCATGCAATCGAACATTGTCACCTCCTCAGCTGTGGGTTCTGAGTAAAAGAATTTAAGTGTCATCGGAAAACTTGCAGAGTTAACTAATTACAAACATAACCACCAGGTAACTACAAAGTGAAACATTGTAACAACATCCATCAGACTGAAAATATTTTTAATCAGGCTTCTTTTCAAGCCCTTGTGTTCCTGAGTTTTTTGCCTGTCCTAATGAGACTTCATAATTTCAAAAAACATCTGCGAATTTCAAATCAAAAATTTAGGAAAGATGCAACCATTAGCAAAGCCATAACCATTCGCGTACTGGAGTTGTTGGAATTGATTGCCAAGTTACAGAACGTCTGACCAGTGCGGTTTAAAATCCCCATAGCCTCAAACGACGGAATTCAAATAGATGAGTATCATATCGCTCCAATATGTTTTGATAAGTTTAACAGTTTGGTCGATTCTTCTTTCAATTTTTAGTTGTAGCAAGTGATTTTTGTGCCTACTTACTGTCAAATGTGTCTGTGCAGTTTTGCTCACACGCCAAACAATTCTGCTCCCTGTCCCAGAAATTTTCTGGCAGCGGTTGACAAGAAGGGCAGGTTTCATTGAGACATGCGGTCCGGTTGAAGTAACCATCTGTGGGAAAAAAAGTGGGCCGGTGAATAAACGCTCCGTGTTGAAGTTTAAGAATGTTTAAACAACGGTTAAAGCGTAAACTGTTTAGAGGTGAAAGGTGTAGGAAGGACGGGAGAAAAAGCATAGACAGGGATGTTAAAGATGTCAGGGGAAAAGTTAGAAAAAACAACAACAACAAAGAATTAAGTAGGATTTGTTTATTTCTCACCGTCATATGAGCAGTTGTTGCTTACGCAGCCGAAACATTCCAATCCCTGACCCAAAATGAGGAAGATGTACCCCCAGTTGCTATAGCAACCTGAAGGCTTCACGCAGCCGTCCATACATTGCTTCAGGAGTTCCTCGTTGTCAGGAGGACCCCTTTCGCCTCTTCCTCTTCCATAACTTCCTCCGTGGCCTCTGGGATATCCTCCTCTGTATCCTCCGTAGCCTCCTCCCCTGTGTCCTCCTCTACGCCCTCCTCTTCCCGCTTCTGCAAAATTTGTTTTCTATCAAATTTCGCTTCCGCGCGAGAAGAATTTAAAAAAAATTACAACAATGAGGAGCAGAAACAGGAGACAGATGCAGAACTTGAACCTGTGGTTTAGTGAGTAAAGTAAACTGATTTTCAGTGCAGTTCCAATGAGAGTAACGTTGATCAACTACAGAATTCATTAGCAAACATTTTTGCAAATAAGTTTGTAGTGGAAAATACTTTACACCTAGAGCACATGTCGATGCCACATAACAACTTTAAACGCTAGGTCCATTATAGTGATGTCAGCATGTCAGTTTGAAAGCCAAGCCAGATATCAAACATGATGATCTAATAAACTCTGTTCTGACGGTGATTGTTGCAACTCTACGAGCAGATAAATATCAAAATGATTTGAAAAATAGGGAAACTGTTTGAAAATAGGTTGCTTACCCGCTTCAGGAGAAAGTAGACATAAAACAACTGCAACTGTCATCACAAATATCTTCATCTTGTGATTGTGAATCTAAAAAACAACAACTTGTTGACATAAAACGACCAAATTACGACAAATTCGCATGTTTTCAGTGCAAAAAGCATTTTTCACATCAGTACAAATACATTTATTTCAAATTAACTATTCATCAGTGACTTTTGTTTANCTGTTTGAAAATAGGTTGCTTACCCGCTTCAGGAGAAAGTAGACATAAAACAACCGCAACTGTAATCACAAATATCTTCATCTTGTGATTGTGAATCTAAAAAAACAACAACTTGTTTCATATAAAACGACCGAATTACGACAAATTCGCATGTTTTCAGTGCAAAAAGCATTTTTCACATCAGTACAAATACATTTATTTCAAATTAACTATTCATCAGTGACTTTTGTTTAAAAAAAGAATTCGTGAATTAGACAAGTGGAAACATTGCCACAACCGATCGAAAAATATTGAAGATTAAACCGAGACAAAACAAAAAACGTCAAGTTTTGTAAGTCGCAAAATGGTGACTAGCGAGTTTGAGTTTCCACAATCCTGAAGCAGATTGTTATAAAATCAATCGTCCGAAATAAAGCAACTAAAGCATCATCGTGCGGTATACGGTTTTCAAAAACACGGCGATCCAAGCAGACAAAGCACACAGTGCATGACTGATTTACATTCTTTTGCAGAAACGTTATGTGGCGCTAACAATTGAAAAAGAGAATTTTATGGCCAAACGAGACCCCCTGACCCACAACTAAGCGCGGAGATTTTAAAAAATGCAAACACGAAAGCAGACAACGAAGCAGAACTGACCTTCACTTGTGACGAAATAACTTTTCCAACTCAGAAAGTGTCGAACTTTGCTCGTCTTGCTGCGAATGACATCTCTGTCCGAGCAGATTGCCTAATTTATACAACTGTCGATGCGTCATAAATATTCTCGGAGAAAACGTGATTTTTGTGCCGGCTATAAAAAGCTTGTGTGTCAAGGTCACGTGACTTTGCGGTGCAAGACTATATTCACATCGATTCGAACGTAGCCTCGGGCGACACGAGCAGCCGCATTTCGGGGATGGGCTCAGATGATTGCCATCTTTTAATCAACGTTGCGAAGTTGATAAAGCTCACGGAGACAAGATTAACATCTCGACCACGTTCTCACATTTAGGGATTTCTCCCCAAGACCAATTACATGTTTCCGGCAGTAAGATTTTGACTTTAAAATATATTTGGTTTCAGGTGCAAAAAAAACCCTGAGGAATAATATTTGCTTGAAGGCTTGAGTACATGACATCATGTGAAAATTGCGTTGTTATTTTTTCATGACGTAATAGTATAAATAAACAACTGCAGTGGTGACTAGTTTTATCGCAAACAAAATCAACTTTTCCCAACAAACAATCGCCGCAAACAACAGCTGCATTCAGTTTAGTTGTGGCTAGGTTACAGATACAAATTTTTGTTTTTATCCACAACCGTTTTAAATAAAAGTGTTGTAAATAATGATTGACTGTTGTTAATGATATTTTTAAAATGAATATTGCAAATAATCCTTGGAGAGACATTTAACTATTTTGCCACCCACAGTGTTGGGATAGAGAATGCTTTAGGCATCATGATGTAAATATCGTTTTCTGTGTGATTTAATTAAGAGAATTTACTCAGTTGTAGTTGAAAGTACATAAGTGGCACTTTCGCGAGGGTGGCTGAAAAATTGCGGCTGAATTTTCCATTTTAAGGGAGTTTTTTAGTGATTCAAAATCATGTGAAGCTGAAGTCATTTTTTTTCTGTGGAATCACATGAAATATACGTCAGATATTTTTATCGATAAAACGGTTGCAAGTTTTTATAAATTTGTTTCAAAACATTTATCAAATCAGGCAATGATGTATTTTGTCAATATTTTAGTTCCTTTGTCAAAATGTGGTCATGATGGTTATAATCTGACAAACGCAGGTTTTCTGTGTTGAAATACATTCCCGGGATTAAAATGGGTTACGTTTCTGAAACACATTTCAGCACAGGTCTGATCATAACATTTGTTTGCATGGAAATGGCATTTCTATTTTATTTTATCTTTTCTTAAGTTGCAACTATATTTGCATATCTTCGGACACCGTAAAAAAACAGTTGTGTCAAGTAAGTGTGAATCAGATGTTTCGGCGAAAATTCACTTACAATTTCGCAGCCAGCTTTGCCAAAAAACAAATTGTGGTTTGCCTTGAAAGGTCGAGCTTCAAGCGAATTTATCTTGTTGAATTCGTCATGATTAAACTTCCAGCAGCGCCGCTCGAAAGTTTAATTACGTTAAAGTACAACGTCAATCAAGCTCTGAATATCCCGAGGCGAACCTGAGCCCTAACAGTTTTATGTTGGAAATCTAGGATATAGGAAAGATAAAAATCTATGTTTCACACAGATTTGCCACAAAACCGGTTTATACTTATAAATAAAGATTAACTGTAGTTTAAATTTTTCAAAGGTTGCAACTTGTTTTAGAAACTGTCCCAGCTCTTAACATTCCGCCAACATTTGCAATAAAAGTTTTCGCAAAGATTTTGAGGTTTTTTGCAAAGATTGCCAAACCTGTTTTGTCTTTAACCGGTCGTAATGGAAACGCTCTACGTTGAATTTGAATTGGTAGTTGTGCGATTTTCAAGATTTTAAAATCAACCAGATAGGATTTAAAAATGATTTGAATTAGGATCCAGAGGTTTGGTTTTCATAATTGTTGCAATCAATATAATGTATTTGTTAAATAAACGTAGTTCAGAGATTATATCACTGATAATGGCATGCGTTATTGTCGAAATCTATTTCAATTTTTTTACTCTGGAGATTAGTTTATCTTCGTTATCACCTAAAGCGTATAAATATGTTTCATTCCGCCCAGTAATTTATGCTAATAATGGTGATTTGCAAAGATCCAATTGCGTCCGTATGTTCAGGGTAACGAACTTCTGGAAGAGAAAGCACAAGAGAAGTTGTGTCGCCCGTACAATGGATATCTGTGCAAATCAACATAAAATATCCGGTCATAACCCGTATCGACGTCATCACAACAAAGATTATGACGTATTACAACGTCACGCCTGTGATTGGGACAGGTTCTGCCAAGATTAAAGGATCGGTTGTGATTGACAATTTAAAGTTGTTAGTTGAAACCGAATTTGTCACATTTTTAGCATAACTTAATTCCGACAGTTTGGAAATGATAAGAATTGTCGGAAAAGTTATTTTTCTGGTGAATACCTAATGTGCAAAAACTTGNTATCCGGTCATAACCCGTATCGACGTCATCACAACAAAGATTATGACGTATTACAACGTCACGCCTGTGATTGGGACAGGTTCTGCCAAGATTAAAGGATCGGTTGTGATTGACAATTTAAAGTTGTTAGTTGAAACCGAATTTGTCACATTTTTAGCATAACTTAATTCCGACAGTTTGGAAATGATAAGAATTGTCGGAAAAGTTATTTTTCTGGTGAATACCTAATGTGCAAAAACTTGAGTGATTGAAAAGATATTTTTCACTTAAAGATATAAAGTTTTCTGACAGGAAATTATTTTAAGTCCTTTATTGAAACAAACTTAATTTCAGATGTGTAATTGGACAAAAGCACTTAGTTAGCACGGAGTAGGGTATGGTACGTTGGTACGCACATCTCAATACGTACCGTGTCATACTGCCATCCTTGGCACACTTATATCAGTTTGTGCATTTACATTCAGCGTCAAGGGTTCAGGACAATTTCAGACCTTTTAACGTTAGGTGTGTTTATTTTGTAAAGACTGTAGGGACGAAAATTATCTCCGTGCTTTTATGTATGTCTGTGTGTTTGTGGATTGGGTGAAATAAACCAAACATTTGGAATTATTTCAGCTTTCATATTTCACGTTTGTTATATCGGAAGCCGCATAATCAGGATAAATTTAAATAAAGTTTCCAAGTCGATCAAGTCGGTTCTGCAGCGCACGTGGAATTTATGAGTTGTTGTAAATAAACTCAGGGACTTAATTGCGATTATGCCAAGAATTATTTGTTCTGTTTTGTATTACTAATAGCAGATTCAGGAGATCCATGAAACGATGTTGACAGAAATATTGTTTTTTTTGTTGGCAGCAGAAAAATGCAAATTAAACAAAAATTTTTAACATGAATGTTATTCCATATTAGGACCTCCTAATTTTACATTCCAAAGCACTTGTTATGGAAATTTTGTTTGAGAAACACTCAACTATTAATGTAAGCTGACGCAGAGAATATTTTTCCTGATTGAGCTAATTTTGTCCAAATAGCCCAAAGGCAAAACCCGTGTGCCGAAAATTGCAGGTTCAATTCGAACAAGTCACCGCCAAATTCGTCTGATAAATATTTTCTCAAAACAACGATGAATCATGTGAAGTTTTCAACGTGCAGCAAAATACCGGAAAAACTACACGGGAAATTTGGGTTTTATCCATGCAACGAGTAATGTGTGAAAATGCATCGGGATTTTTTGACCGTAAACTTGCCATGACCAAATAAAAATGTTGTCATGGAGTCTAGGGAAACTCCAGGTTGGTTTGATGCAGATTTTAAATATTTCCGTTAATTGCATTTGCCTTCAGTTAGTGCAGATACGTCTGGTAAGTTGTGCTAATATAAAATAAGCTGGGTGAAAAGGATGCAACTGTAATGTTCAACCTGTCAGACAGTATTTTATTGAATAGTTCCCTCGGTTATTGCTTTATAATTGCTTGTTATTCAACGCGTTTTTATCAGCTTTAAATTGGTTTATCAGTTACTTTGTGTCGCCTTTTTTTTCTATCTCAAGTGTCAAGGGAGTTTGAACAGTTTTTGTTNAGGATGCAACTGTAATGTTCAACCTGTCAGACAGTATTTTATTGAATAGTTCCCTCGGTTATTGCTTTATAATTGCTTGTTATTCAACGCGTTTTTATCAGCTTTAAATTGGTTTATCAGTTACTTTGTGTCGCCTTTTTTTTCTATCTCAAGTGTCAAGGGAGTTTGAACAGTTTTTGTTGGTTTTGATCCAACTGATGATGACAATTGTAAATGTGAGATCACCGAAATATTTCTGATGGAAAAGAAAATCTCAAGTATTTTTAAAAATATTGGAAATGCGAGATTTTTTGGGGGGATAGTTGTAGAAAAAGTTTGTGTCTTTGACGGAATATCACTGCTCGCATATTGCGAATAATTTTGCAAAAATGTAAACCGACAAGTTTCAACATTAGACTCCACAAAGATGTGGAATATCACCACCTCAACCTACTTTCACTGGAGTGATGTGGATTTGTGACAGCCGAGTTCAATAAAAGAAAAATATTTTTATTTGCCACAACCTCTTGTGTGCAAAGTGATAAAATATAACCGAAACGACATTTGCTACGTCACCGAAACGTAATGACATCATAGCGAAACAAAAGTTATGATTCGTCTCATGAGGTTTTGTTTACTGGTAGGATTCTTGCAAATGGGTTGGTAGTACAGATCCGTTTATCGTGGCTAAATTCTTGACATGAGAAACACGAGTAAATGTTGCATGTGAAGCACTGAAACTGACGGATCTGTAATGTTAGCGCTAGGGTGGATATATTTTTTGTATGTGTCTGAGCGCAGGGCCGGAAACCTTTAGCAACAACAAGAGCAATTTCACCAAACAAACCACGAAACCAGAATCCCTATTTGATCACAAATGAA
>QXVZ01009726.1:0-11466 GCA_008931825.1 Phallusia fumigata | reverse complement strand
AGGTTGCGTTGCAGCCGAGTTCACAAACGCCGCTTTCTCCCCATCCTGAAACAACACAGTCGACTGAAAATAAACGACAACTCACCCAATGGGGCCGCCAAACCTTTGTTGTTTTCACGGGGTTCGAACCCTAACGCTTCCGAGCATATGTGGAGTATGCAGCAAAATGAGTTCTTATGTTTATTTTGTAACGTTCCTCTCTTCGCGTGTATGGTTATGTAGGATGAATATAATTGCTAAAAACCTTGTCAAGTAGCTCTAATTGTCAACAAGTACAACCGTCAGAAAAGTTGCAAGGCCTATACAGTGATGGAAAATACTTGTGGTTAAGGTTTTAGTAATATGAGTTGATTGGATCTTTAGAAAATCTGCAGTAATGAGGCACATCAATTTGCTCACCACAAAACAACACAGAACCAATTTAGCAAAGTATTATCACCAAACTTTAAATCAGTAACATTCACATTAATATCCTTGCCCTAATTCACTTTTTGCAAAATGCAAAACATGCTGTTAAAGGTATTACAACCACAGGTATCGCACCTTTTGCCCGCCTCCATATGTTGCAGAGCATTTCCCGTTTTATTACAAACCACCTCAAGTGCAATTTATAGCACAGCATCACTGGTACATCAACAAACCTTGCAAACCATAAGCGTTACCTCGGAAAGTTGCTCTGCTTGGCTAAAGTACATCTTTAATGAAAACGTGTTCTACATTATTCCTTTTAAACTCAAAGTGAAACTAGAAAAACGTACTGTCCACAACCCTTTGCTGTGACGGTAACGTTTTGCCTTTTGAACAGCCCTGAGTTGAATAACCAATAACCTCACAAACGCTTCAGGTAAAAACAAACAAAAAAATATACCTGAGGATTTTGGGTTTGTGTTTTTTATCTGAAGCTTCAATGACAATAAATAGGATTTCCAATGGGAACTGTTTATTACACAAACGAAGGAAAATGGCACAGATTTGAATGAATCAGATATTTTGTGCTGGCTCCTTCCTGACTGGCTTGTGACAGAAAATCATCCGAACAGGAAAAGCTGTTTCACAACAACACGTTTCACCTCAGCTGACCATTCGAACACACCAGATTCACAGATTCACATCCAATAACCTTAAAACACAATATTATGGATAATTCAGCAAAAAAATACCAAAAAACATGTCAATGGAAAATGAAGAGTCACAAACAAGACTGAAGTTTGCAATTAACACAGCAAGACAAAATATGTGGTAATATTTAATCCTTATTTATAATTAATCAGCACAAAATCATTTGCATGGAGGGCTTTGCATCCAATAGTAAAACTGTTTGTTAACTTGCTGTTACATTAAATCCAGTTGTCTGTCTCCTTGTTTCTACTGTCACCAACAACTGTCATCTGTATGATGACAATTGTCACTTGCTATGGCACACCACACATACAGGTTTTTTAATGTTCTTGTCATATATTCTGGTTTTATTTAATGGTCCATAGAACACAGCTTACATGAGTAAAAGTTGTCTGATGTAATTTGTTGTTGTTGCTGACAACATTTCCATCGACTTGAATTCCTCTTTAGTGGTAAAACCTGGATGAAAATAAACAATAGGAAGGTTTTGAAGTATTCACTAAATTAATTTACATTGGATCCCACAGTTACCTAAGCTTTGTTACAAACAACACCACAAATTTTAGCAGCAGACATTTTTTTATTCGTTGATTCAATAAAAGGGTTTGTGATTATAACATACTATGGCACAGTCTACAAATTTAAGAGGACTAGCAGGTGAAGCGTCCAGTTCTGACAACGTTAAATAATTTGAACAATTTTAGGAGGCTAGAAGGGTAATGGTGGGCATTTGTTTTGGCTAATGGGGCTGATATTTTAAATTTGTTTGGCAAGCTGTGCAACAAGAAACATGTTCAAACTAATCGAGCGACGAACCACTATGATCCAACCTAAATGACCACTAGAGTGGGCTGCAAGGTAACCATTATATTTTTATGCTTGTACCCCACGACTCAAACTTCCACCTGTTCTAGTTTCAATCAGATGGGAAATGTGCTGCATGATCTACTTCAAAGGTCAGCATAAAGCTCTTTCATATCTATCTAGCTCCTGGTGACCCAATGAAACAATGTTTTTGATATGGGTTGCAATCATGGTTACGACACACCACAATATTGAACATACAAAAATAACAGTTGACAATTAAACATAACTTCTGTCATCTTTAATTAGTAATCAAATAGGGTTGACTTACACGGCTCTTTTAGTGCAGCATAAAAACATTTTATTGTTTTGGGGCTAGTGGGGAAACCACTGGGGTATGGAGTTAAATGAAACAGGTGGCATATATCCATGACCTCATGCGAAAGTTCCTTAAAAAAACAGTAAAAACAATATGTGACCTCTTTCAGGGCAGTTTGTCTCTTCTCCAATGTATGTCAATTTTGTCAATAGTAATTCAACTATCTTGTGCTTCAGTTGTAAAAGCATTGAAGTGATTTGTCTTCAAACTGCAAATCAAATAGAAAACTTTTGTGACAATAAATTTTTTGTAAATATCCAAAAAGTCATAATTGGAAATTCCTTTTGTGACACAGTTAGTAGTTGCAGCAAATCAGGATTTGGGTTTAAATGCTCTGGGCCTTGTGTTAACCAAATAAACATGAAATACTGTTCGTCTCCAAATGACACAACCAGGGAATTGCATGGAAATATTCAACATTCCTCATTTCAATCAACTTCCTCATGTTCATCTACATGGTGGTTCCACTGCCTTATGTTCTCATCTACAAACAGAAAGAATCCAGAAGCACCAATGTCAGCTCCAAGATGCAGAAGAGAATCTCCAGGTTGATTCAGACCGACTTCTTTTGCTGGATTCCAGTTTGTATCACAAGATATTTGAGTATTGGAGGGATCAATATGCCACCAGATGCTTATGTGTTGAGCACTTGTCTGTTACTTCGAATCAACAGCGCCCTTAACCCCTTGCTTTACTCAAAAGCAATATATGAAAAAACTAGAAGGGTGGCTTCCCATATATAGACATTCTACATACACTATTACCCGATATTAAAAGATGATATATTCCCCACATTATATTACATTGGGTCTTATAGTTACCTGCGCTAAGATGCATGCGGAGAAAAAAAACATAGTGAAAACAATATGATTTCCCTTCAGAAAAGGGGACCCATAATTACCAGGACAAAGAAATGGCTGTGGAGAAATTGTCATCTCTTCAGGCATCTACGAATCCCTCCTTAGATTTAGCGGTGAGATACAATGTGGCGGCAGAGGAAGAAACTGAAACTGAATCAGTATTTAACAACCCACAAATATTTGTTGCATTTTCCAAAATGTGAAATCATGTTATCCTTGGTCAGATTTTTACTATGTACAAATTTTTATGTATGTGATGAAACTGTCCTTTGCAAGTATTGTAAATAAGGTGTTGTTTTAAATTTTAAATGTTTTCGACAAATTTCAATTTATTTTAAACTGGCTGAGGCTTTCGGAAGGTACACAGACCACTAAATCTATCATTTCCTTTGAAAGTAAAAACTTAAATCTTAACCTTATTCTGACATATATTACAATTTGGAAAATGTATCAGAAATGAGTTTGTGACAGCAATCACACACACAGGAAGATTTAGTTGAAAAGTTTCTGTGTTGCTCCTAAGAGCTGGCTTGTACAAAGGGTACAGAAGCAATAGTCACAGAAAGAGAACAGAGCTACACAAACTTCTAGCAGGAAACATATGTGCAATCTTCAGTTCTAGTTTGCAAACCCTTAAGTTAAATTTTGCTCAATGGGAGTAGAACCATCAACAAATGTAGGTTGCATCAAACTGACTGAAAACTTTGTACGGCCTAAACTATTTTTGCAGTTGCGCTATTTCTTAATCTACAGACCGCATAAGTTTCATTAAAATCAAAAGTATTTCATGACCACTCCTAAACAAGTTTATCCATTTTTACAAACAATTACATTTGTAGTGCCCAGGGTGACCGTCTTGGGCATTAGTTATGAAACAAGTCCCACATTCATGCAAATGTGCACAAACTCTTAACGGCTTTTCGTATTTGAGCAAAACTCCAACCCAACACATTATAGCCGGCCAAACTCTTTACATTAAACTTTCATATCTAATGAAGTCTAAAAGCATGGAAAGAAGTTGTCCAGTAAATAGTGAACTGATAAAGCCACAATATTTTAACAAACTAGACCAATATAAAATAGGATAAGCAAACAAACATGAATTTGCATTTTTTTGCTAATAAACTAGATTTGCATTTAAGCATTTTCCATGATGGCATTAAAAGCTCATTTACAACCATAAGATCAGTATAGGTGGTTGAACAGCAGTTGAAAAGACAATGAATGACATTACCATGTTTACTTGGTGACACTTGTCAGACTAACGCTGGTGGTGTGACAGCGAGGATCAGTTACCACACTAGGGCTTATATTGATAATTTGACACTTCAGCAATCCTTTGCATAAATGTTAACTAATGCCACAATTTAAGACAAGGCTATATGTTAAAGAAAAATTACAACAAAACTGTCTAAAAAACCATGCTTAAAGTAATACCACAAGAACAAAAGTCACTACTCCACACCCCATGGTGTACATGTGGGATAACTACCAGGGTTATATGGTCTAATAAAACGGATGCCACACTGCCGTGACTATAGCTACCACCTGTGAAAGTTTCACCCAAATCCATTGAACATTACATCATAAAATCGCATGGACAAGCTGCAAGAGTGTAAACAAAATTTACAATGACAACAATAAGTTACAATAAGTATGTCTACAAAAATCAGATTAAAATGTAACATGTTTTAACAATGACTTTCTTGATTCTTATCAAAAATATACTGGCACAAATAGTTCTTAAAAGCGACATGCTTTATTCATCAAACGTTTCGGCAACAACTCATGCCATCTTCAGTGATACCTTCTTGATTGTTCTGTCATACATTGATTTTCATAACAAAGAGACAAATCGGCTTTAGTAAAACAGTTGTTGCCATAATGCTGCAATGGGTAAAGTAGAAACGTAATCTTAAACACAGACTTTGGAACAGATTGAGAGTTAAAGGAGACTTAAATTGTGCACTCCCTGGAATTAAACTTCACAATAACAAACTAGTATACAAACTAGAAGCAAAGTCAAATGTCTCACTGATGTACATTTAATAAATAACCAAATTATTTCAGCACTTTCCCTAAAGGTTGAAGGGGGCCTAACTGCAATGACCAATAGGTAAGAAAGGTGCGGAAAAAAAAAACAGGTTAAGAAGCACTGTTTTGACATATACACAGTTAACTGAGCAAACTGCCAAAAGTTATGGTTTGCTTACAGCATTACGCTATAATGATAATATCAATGCCAAAATGGTTTGCTTACCCTGTCATGATTGTATACTTTCGATAATGTTGTTTCCTGTATCTAAGTGTGCACGTTTGGTAGACTTCCCTAATCGTTTGTGCTGTTTTGCCTCAAACCAAACAACAGATAAGTAAAGTTTACAATGCAAATCATCAAATGGGTCCCGTGTAAGTGTAACAATACTGTGATTACCGTCCAACCATAAACATGCTGCAGAAATTTGCTGTTTTGCTAAAAAAGCCATGGTTTTCATAACATTATCTCCTGTACAAGTCACACAAGTTGTGTTATTTCTTAGTAAAGTTTTTAAAATAGTGTCGTTTAGCTCATTCAAGTTTGCAGCATCAGCTGTTTTCGAAACAAAAAAATGTACTTTTACGGTACTGCTTTCGCACAAAATAATCAACGTCGGTCGAATTCCGAAAGAAACTAGAAGGGTGGCTTACCATATATAGACATTCTATACACACTATTACCCGATATTNCAAACATTTCATGCCAAAAGGGCATGGACAAGCTGCATGGCAGAAAAAAGAAAAAAACAAAACAAACAGAGTGAAAACAATATGTGTCCCCTTTCAGGAAGGGTTCACAAGATAATTACAAAACCTACAGCAACATGCTAAACCGCATCAAAAGGGAGGCAAAACAGGCACATTATCAAAAACAATTAAACAGTAGTAAAACCTCTGCACATGGAAAACCATAAAAGAAACTAGAAGGGTGGCTTACCATATATAGACATTCTATACACACTATTACCCGATATTAAAAGATGATATATTCCCCACATTATATTACATTGGGTCTTATAGTTAGTAGTTACCTGCGCTATTTATGACATGATTGTTTCTGCTGGCAGAATCGCATGGGTCCCCACACATGCAAAGTTAAACATTGTGCATTTTTCTGGATATGTCCAGGCTATAGGTATAAACAAAGCAATTAGTGCACTACAATGGCATGTTCTTCAAACTGTGTAAATTTCATCCAACTTGGACATTGTTTAATAATTTTACCCATTTTAGAGGGCTAGCAGGGTAACTGATGGGGTTATGGGGTCAAACAAAAAAATTGGTGCACCATAATGTCATGTTCTACAAACTGTGAAAATTTCATCCAATTCGAACATTTTTTTAATAATTTGACTCATTTTAGGGGGCTAGCGGGGTAACCACTGGGGCTATGGTGTCAAATTATAAATTCGATGCACCACAACGGCATGTTTTACAAACTGTGTAAATTTCATCCATTTCAGATATTGTTTAATAATTGACCCATTTTAGGGGGGGTAACCTCTGGGTCTGTGGGGTTAACCGAAACTAATGACACACCGCCTTGACCATATCTTCCAGCTGTGAAAGTTTCATGCAAATCCACCAACCATTTCACCCCAAAAGTGCATAGACAATGTGCAGGGAATATTTCACCATTTCGGGTTTGAAAACTGTTCTACATGGGGATTTCCCTTTCGTTAGATACATTGTGACCTCACAACGGCCAAAATAATGCCTCATGCTACTTGTTTCCGCAAAATCAGACAACTGTCATGTTAATTGTCTGGCATCCCAAGGCAGATTCGTGTTACTACCAAATTGTGTATATAGTCCCTACTAAACTAACGTTTGTGGTGCGCATGCATGCCTAGTGCGTAGTGTGGTATACTATACATACTGCCGTGGTATAAAGCAACAAATGAGAGTGAGACAAATATTTAAGGGGCATGATAAGTCGCAAAACATGCACTGTAAGTGGATTTCTTGGCAGTGTATCACACCTTGGCAGCGGTATATAACTAATGGTCCATTTTAATCAATAAACAAGCTTTCCTTATCCGCGCTTATTATGTTGTGTGCTTCTTTTGTGTCTTGGACAAATACTGTTTTACACAGTTACAATTTCTGCCTGAAAAACCCAAACGGTTTTATCGACAGCGACTATAATTAAGGTGAGTGATTTCGCACAAGTATATATTACATAATTTTGAACTGTGCACAAGACGCATAGATTACAACGTTTCGCCCCCTGATAAAATATTTCCGACATTCTCACTCAGTTCCGACAGCCTCACTCCGTTCCGACAGCCTCACTCCGTTCCGACAGCCTCACTCCGTTCCGACAGTCTTATTCCGTTCCGACAGTCTCACTCCGTTCCGACAGTCCCATTCCGTTCCGACAGTCTCATTCATTCCGTTCTGACAGCCTCACTCCGTTCCGACAGCTTCATTCATTCCGCCTGTACAACTTCCAGTCACTATTGTACACGAAGCAGTCAAGATGCCAAGCTGTGATATCAGTAAAACAATGCCAAGATTGTAATGTCACTAAACTCGATAGTCACCGATAATCGCACAGGGTTGCACAACATTGCGTCAACTTAATGACCGCCGGGAAAACATAGAAAGCATAAACACAGTGGCGATGTTACACCTACATTGCATGGATTTGGACAGACTGCACTTTACAAGGCTTTCAGATGGCGCAAATTAACCACACGATTTTTCGATAGCTAAACTAGACCAACTTTAATCGAACCATCTGCCCAACTGTAAACAAATGACAAACTGTCGTATACCCCACCCACCACGAACGAATGACTTTACCGAAGAATCCATTCCAAATGCTGCTGATGTGATGTGACGCGGTATCTTGTGGCCCTGCAAAATAGAACATTATGGATTTGTAACTTAAATATAAACGAGTCAGTTATTATTCGGTAAGAACTCATTGTCTAAAATTAGTGACGGTCAAACTAAATGAATGCATATCTGGCATTATTTGCACCAACACACGAAAACGACAAAAAGCAAAAATTACAGTTTCGACTTACAACGGGTGGATCCAAAGTGATGGCGCTACTAATAAGGCTCTGTCGTCAGAGTTGTCACTCCGCCCCAAAACCGGAATTTTCTTCGATTTTTTGGCCCACTAAAACCTTGATGTTGTTTCGAAAATCTGGTGAAAATTTTACTCCGACTCCGGTTTAAACCGGTTCGGAAGTTTGGTAGGAGGCCAAAACCAACTCAAACCAGTTTAAAACTGGAATATTCAGTGAAAACCGCCCCAAAACCGCATTTTCTTCGATTTTTTACCCACCAAAACCGAAAAATGAGCAAGCCTATAGCTTTGGTGTTTTTTCGAAAATCGGGTGAAAATTTTATGTCTCCGATTCTGGTTTGAACCGGTTTGGAGGTTCGGTAGAAGGTCAAAACAGGCTCAAACCGATTTAAACTGGAATATTCAGGCGATAACCGCCCCAAAACCGGAACTTTCTTCGATTTTTTTGACCCACCAAAACCAAAAAATGAGCAAGGCTATAGCCTTAGTGTTTTTTCGAAAATCAGGTGAAAATTTGATGTGTCCGATTCCGGTTTAATCCGGTTTCATGGTTCGGTAGGAGGCCAAAACCGGCTAAAAACCGGTTGGAAACTGGAATATTCAGGCGAAAACCGCCCGATTTTTGGCCAGTCGTTAGGATCCATATTAGCTCCGTACAGATTGGGTGTAAACTAAATATGGTTTCATTTTACAGCCTTAAAAGATTAACAATTTATTAATTTTTATTAAAATCGGACGTCCCTATGTTTAATTGGTGTAACTTGTCAACATGGTTAGGCCATAAAAGCATGATTTATCATTGCTTATAAAACAGTCCCTAATTTCAAGAAACAAAGAAAGTTTTAAAGAAACATAAACATGAGTGTTAGAAATTACTGAGATATCCAATTATAATTTGTTGTTGATACAGAAAATGCGTGATTGGCATCAACTTTCAGGTCACGCTGAGACGTGTTAAAAAAATGTGTACTGCAAAAACTGACATAAAATGGTGCGTAAATCCGTTTACCCCGTTATGTGCCTATTTTGCACAAATTGTAGACGCTATGGGATGACACGGCAATATGCCGTTGTTTGTAAACAAGTTTTGCGAACACCAACTGACGTGGTGCCCCACACCACGACATTGCTGATCCTGCAAAACAGCAAAATCTTCCGCAAACGCATAACAAGAACAGGTAGCACACAAATATCCTACTTCAAACCTATACTAGCCAGGTACAGAAAGGTCCAAATCTTTCGCCATGATTCAAGAGGCATTTTCTTTTGCCGTGGAGAAGTCCATGGCAGTTGTCAGCTTTTGGAACTTGCTCGGTCTCTTTGCAACTCTGGTATATTTCTATTGGTGGCGTCGGCCACATCCAAAGTTCCCACCAGGCCCCAGGGGCTTACCTATTGTAGGAATTACCCCCTTTTTTGGGGTACTGCCCAGTAGGTCTATTAAGAAATGGAGCCTTGAGAAGTATGGAGATATAATGTCGGTCCGAATGGGAAGAGACGAAGTTGTAGTTCTTAACACTTTCGATACAATTAACCAAGTAAGTAACTCTATCAGGTTAATTCGTTCGTTTCGAATTTTTTCCTGATGAAGAAAAGCGTGTAGAATTCACACTAACCTAATGTAAAAGCATGTTGAGGATAGCAGTGAAGTTGCGCTAGTATATTTTTAATGTTTATGATTTTTAAAGTTTAGAGCAGGGGTGTGCAATCTGCGGCCAGCGAATAGAAAATGTGCGACTCGCGGAAAGGTGCGTATTTTAAATGTGCGGCCCGCGGAACGATTTCAGTGCATTACTTTTCTTTTTTGTGCTGTGCACAACCGACCGGAGTTCAATTTTTTAACCTTGACGTAACAATGCCGCAAGAAAAGTTTTTTTGACATGCAATAAGACATATCCAACCTGTGTTAAACAATAAGTGCGCTGCCCGCGTCCAATGCAGGTGATTATATTCGGCCCTCCAGTAATAAAGGTTGCACACCCCTGGCTTGGTGCATACTTGATAACTTAAATTGGTCGATATATAGCCTGTGGGCAATTTATGCCAACGTTTTTGAAGGCACTGGTCAAACAAAGTGCATCCTATTCTGATCGTCCCTGGTTTGAAATTGCAAGGTCAACTGGATATGACGGGATCGGTGCCAAAAGATATGACGACGCTTTCAAAGTGCAAAAACACTTCGGTCTCAGGTTTCTCAGAGAGTAAGTTTACAAAATGTCACTTCCTTTATAAACCGCAGCACATTTTGTTTTGTCATTTTTGAAAGTCAAATTTTAATACATTCCTGCAAGGCATCGCATGTTTAACGATGCATATCTATTAAATGTTTAGGAATTATTTCTATAAAGCAGCACTGTTTTTTTTCGAAACTTTGATCTAACTTTTTGCAGAAAAGGTTTAGCACGGCAACGAATGGAAGAAATTATCAACGTTGAAGGAGATGAATTTGAAAAATTCCTCCACACATTTGAAGACAAACCGATTGATTTCAAGGTAAGCTAAACGTTTTCTGGTTCTTATAGACTGCTATTTTGCAACTTTAACTGAACTATAATCGCCTTTAGAAATATTTTTACTGGTTGACATCAAACATCATGTCAAAAGTTACTCTCGGAAATCGCTACGACTACGGCGATCCGAAGTTCCATAAACTTCTCGATGTTTTAAACAATTTGTGAGTATGGGCCGGCTGAATGGGTGCATTTGTAGTCTATGGCAGCCATAAATTGCACGCTTGCTAAATGCTATAACCTTGCTGTCGTTGTGAAATTGTTTCGAATCTAAGGACACTAAGTTGCTTGCTAGTTGAATTTGAAAAAAAGACGTTTGAATAGTGGCCGAAATTGGGAAAAGCCAAAGTGCTGTCAAAAGTAATTTATCAATAGGATCTGAAGTGGGTGTTTCTACATTTAGGTTGACTGGTTCAGTTATTATTGTCCTATAACTGTTTTATATATTTGCCGATGTAGCTTTGGGGATGCCGAAGACGCACCATTGATTGAGATTGTCAACTTGTTTCCATTGGCCTCTCGTGTCCCACCCTTTTCAATGGCAATGAAAAGATATGATAAACGACAGGAAACTATTTTAGGCAAGCTTTTGCATTAGGTTATTTGACTTGGATGTACAACATGGAAGTCTCAAGTGTTTAAATAAAAACACAAAACTGCAGCGCTTTGGCCAGAGCAGATATTTGAGCCTACAAGAGACTTTGGTTCACATCT
>QXVZ01009723.1:0-22696 GCA_008931825.1 Phallusia fumigata | reverse complement strand
GATGATGAGCATATCGCTGAACTTATGCCTCCTAGGTAAGATTTGTACTTTGTAGTATTTGGTAAAAGCGTCATGAAAATGTTTTACACCAGTAATACAATACTGAAAGCTGGTTGGAACCTATAACTAAAAGTGTGCTGCCTTTAGGACAATACATTACCATATTCCAATAAAAAGAGTGCTTACTACCAAGCATAAAATGATAAAAAAACAATTTAAAAAAAATCACTTGGGTGTAAGTCTTATGGCTTGATAAGTAAGCCCTGCATAAAGTTCATGCAATGCCGAGGAAACAACCTTTTACATAGAAATATTTTATTACCAGCACTGAGCTTTACACAACGCCGCAACCCAACCCATGGCAGGGAATGAAGGAAGATCAACTAGTTGAAATGGGAGAAGAAATGGACAAAGAGGACAAGGCCTTGTTAGAACGAATGCAGGCTTCGGCCCGAGCTGCGCGGGACGTTTCTGATTCAGCAACTAGCGAGTGCCAAGAAATGCTTCGATTGTTTGGGATTCCGTTTATAGTTAGCCCACAGGTAAGTTAACAATAGCTATGTGACATGTAACGCCTGTTTTAAAGGAATATCCAAACTGTTAAGGGTCATTTACTAACAATGACATTTTTAAAGCCTATAAGTATTGGTTAAGAATTTTTAGCGAAATTTTTGCACTTTAGTTTACTTCTTCAGCACATTTCCTCACCAAAACGTCTCGTAGTATGGCCACAATAGAAACCCAAAGTTCGTAATGTATGTCACTTTATAACCTTGCTTCATCACAAAACTTACAGTGGAATTTTGCAGACGCGTATACTTATACCAAAGATTGAAAAAATTGGATCATATTAAAGATTGATTACCTGCCGTTTAGGAAGCAGAAGCACAGTGTGCGTTTCTTGACAAAAACGGATTGACATCGGGCACAATAACCGAAGATTCCGACATCTGGCCGTTCGGCGGGTTTGTTGTCTTCAAAGATGTGTTTGACCGGAAGAGAGACCCAAAGTGCTACACCCTTAGAGACATCACCTCTGAACTTGGACTGCAGCAGCATCAGTTTATTAATATTGCCTTACTCAGCGGCAGTGACTACACTTCGGGTAAATTAGGTTTCGTTTCGGGGCTGACCCCAAAGTTTAACTACGCGTGTTTAAGTTTTTTTTACGTTAAGTTGTTGTCACCACTTTATACTACTGGTATTTCTCTTACATTATGCTACCCTTGGTCCGACAGGGTTTCCTGTGGAACCGCACCTTTTACCTAACACGGATGGCCAGTCTTAGCCCCCCCTGACTGGTTCCACTAACATATCCAAATTCCCATTGCGCCAAACTCCCTGTCACATAACACCTCTGGTGACGGTGTAGCTGCAGCGCGTTTAACCTTCATACACCGACTTTGTCATTTTAACGCTACATAACGTCTTAACGTTGCGAAGCTATTTCTGGCTTGATGTGAGTTTTAGTGTAATTGTGTCGCTGCGATTTCTTTCATAAAGCGAAATAAACAATGTAACTAACCAGAATGTTTAATCGCAGGAATTGAAGGAGTCGGCCCAGTTCGAGCACTTGAAATCATGAAAGAATTTCCAGGTGAAGGGATGGAAAGCATGGAGAAATTTAAGCAATGGTGGAGCAAAGCTCATGGCGAGGTAAGCAAAACTATTATATTTCTCTTTTAACTACAACCTCGCCCTAAAAACCAGTTGTGCTAAAGGTCAAACCAGCCAAAGAAACAAAAATTAAAGGCCAGCTTCGGAGATTGAACATACCGTCAGCTTTTCCTTCTCGTCTTGTGGTAAACGCCTACCTTGAACCAAGTGTCAACAGTTCCCTGGAGAGTTTTTCTTGGGGAATCCCGGACCTGGATGGGATTCGATGTTTTGCGAAGCAAAGAATGCAATGGACCAAGTTGGTGTTACGTTATAATTTGCGATGGCCTAACGGATTTTTGACCCAATTTTATTCGCTCGAAGTTAGGTGCGAACCGTTATAATATTACAAAATCGTTTGCAGAAAAAAAAAAACATTTGTGCTAAAGCTTTTTTTAAACCCAAAAAATCAAATATAAAATGATCTATCGGAAATGCAATAAGAAATTAACTCGACGACTGGCACCTTGCGTGCAACGTACTCAGGCTTTGCTCCGCCTGCCGAGGATAAAAATGAAACGATCAAATGTCCTTTTGTCCCAAAAAGCGAACGAATTGAAACGTATTTAATCGACTAGCTAGTGTCACAAACGACAAACTTCGCATGGTTTTGTGCATTTTCGTTGATTTGTTACCGTAAGTAGTCTTGACACTGCAACATTTTAACTGACCTAAATTTTTTTGTTTGTACAGAAAAAAGATAGATGACGATCTATTGCCAATTCTAAAAAGAGCAGCGGATCGCGAAGTTTGCAACCAACCACTTATCAGCTCTTACTTTTCTGCGGTACCACCAGGTCAACAAAGAAAGCAGAAAAGTAAACGCGTTCGGCGAGCTATTAGTTCAACACACAACGGCGGCGCCAAGGCGGAGCAGGCAACGAACAAAGCAAATCCAGCTTCTCGAAGAGGCCGGAAAAGACGAGGTGGCAAGACCGTAAATCCATCGCCCGTGAAACACTTTTCACCGGAGTACAAACTAAACCTCGGGCTTTCCGAAAGCTCCGGGTCCGATTAGTAAAATGTAGGCTTGTTGATACCGAGGTCATATAAATCACTGTGAACAATATTCTGGTACCGTGGGTCGAAGTTTGAACATTACGTAAGACTTATACTAACCAGACACTAATCACCCAAAATGCATTTACATTTCTGGCAAAAAGCATGGCTAATTTTTGAACCCGTGCCTATCCAAATTATCAGAACAAAGTTTAGAGATTCAAACGTTCTGCAGTAAACATACAACTGAATGCCTGGATAAGAATTAAGTTTTTAAAGCAGTTTGTTTGTTTCATTTTTAGTAACAGTGCTTGACTTGTTGAAACTAAACTGCAGTTTTTTCCTGAAACTTAACTCCTTCCCTTGCATTTGCAACAAGAAAACAGCAATTGAAAGTACACCATTTTGATTGGTAAAGTTAAAGGTGATTGAACTTGCCAAGAAAGTAAAATTACAAATTATAATGCTGGTTACCCACCATCAGACATTTAAGTACTTAGCATGGTGAGCAATGTGGTCATCCATAAATGTGGCAATGAAGTAATAACTATGGTCATAGCCCTGCAAAAACAACAAACAGCATTTTGAAACTATACAAACTGATGCACAACAAAAAAATAGTTGGGTACCTCTTGATTTCTAAGGTTTAGTGTTATTCCAGCATCACCACATGCCCTTACAAGATGTTCAGGTAGAAGCTCATGCAGAAACTGATCTTTTGTTCCTTGATCAACGAGTATATCTAGCTTTGGTCCTTGATACTTTTTGATCAAATGACAGGAATCATACTCCTGCAGAGATATAGATTTCAAGTTAAATGTTTTCCTGATTATTTCAGTCCTGAGCTTACCTTATGGCTGTCATTGTCTTTGCCCAAATAACCTGACAGCGCCTTCTGCCCCCATGGACACTGGGTAGGGTTGGTAATCGGTGCAAAAGCGGAAACTGACTAAAAAAAGTTTATTGGTAAAATCTGACATGCCAAATTAATATATTTTGTATTCTTACCTTATATTTTCCTGGGTTCTTAAGGGCACATACCAAAGCACCATGACCACCCATGCTGCAGAATAATAAATATAACAGTTTTAGAAAAAATGTTTTTGGAACATTCGTCATTTTTTACCTGTGACCAAATACAGACATTTTGCTTGATTCAACTTGACTTGCAAATTCTTTGTTGATGACGTTGGGCAACTGCAAATATATTCCAAACTGACTAACAATGGAACAAAACATAAGCTGTTGAGATAACATTTGGTCATCCATACCTCCTTAGTAATGTAGGAATACATTCTGTAGTTGGTTTTCCATTTCTCCTCTGTGGCATCAACATAAAATCCAGCCCCAGATCCAAAATCATAAGCATCGTCTTCACCTTCTATATTGCACCCTCCTATTTGCAATAAAATTGCCATAAAGTTAGCTATTTCAACCATAACTTTAAATGTAGAGTTTCAATTACTTGGACTTGTGTCTGGGGCAACAACGATTAATCCATGCATTGCAGCAGAACGTTGTACTCCAGATTTTGAAATGACATTTTGTTCGGTGCAAGTCAGTCCAGAAAGATAGTAAACAACAGGACATTTTTTACTTTCTGCCTATAAGAAAACGATTTGCAATAGTGTTGCTTTGAGCTAAGTTCGAGTTGTTTATTAAAATTATCACCACTATTTTCAGAAGTTTAACAGCTACCTCAAGATATGCAACGGTAATCGTCAAAAAAGTTTAACATATATTACTTAAGCTTGAAAAGTGATAATGGTCATAAAAGACCAATAATAATTTGGTGCACTTTGATAAAACTTTACCTGAGAGACGCAACACATCGCCTTGTTTTGCTACTTACTTGGGGCGGAAAGTAAATACCGAATTTCATTGGACACTTGCACTCATCACTGTCGTGTTCAAACACTTTTTGCCAACCTCCGAAACATCTATTGCTGGACACCTCCTTCGCCATTGTTGTGGGTTACGAAAGCACACTGGACACACACGCGCGATTGCGAAGTACAGGTTGCAGCCGGTCGTTTTGCAAACAAATCGCAGGACATGTCTAAAAGACGGGAATACGGGACGACGGAAATACGGGAAACAAGGTCTAAAAGGCGGGAGAGACGGAACTACGGGGTAGACGGGAAAAGTGCCAAAGTAAAAGACGGGAGAGGCGGGATACGGAAGGCGGGACTGGGTGAAAGTTCACAGGCAGTTCTATGCGAAGGACGGNCTATAAGAAAACGATTTGCAATAGTGTTGCTTAGAGTTAAGTTCGAGTTGTTTATTAAAATTATTACCACTTTTTTCTGAAGTTTAACAGCTACCTCAAGATATGCAACTGTAATCGTCAAAAAAGTTAAACATACAGTACTTAAGCTTGAAAAGTGATAATAGTCATAAATGACCTGTAAAAAATTGGTGCATTTTGATGAAACTTTACCTGCGAAATGCAACACATCGCCTTGTTTTGCTACTTACTTGGGGCGGAAAGTAAATGCCGAATTTCATTGGACACTTGCACTCATCACTGTCGTGTTCAAACACTTTTTGCCAACCCCCGAAACATCTATTGCTGGACACCTCTTTCGCCATTTTTGTGGGTTACCCAAAGCACACTGGACACACACGCGCGATTGCGAAGTACAAGTTGCAGCCGGTCGTTTTGCAAACAAATCGCACGTGCAAATGTCCACATGAGGCGCCATTCCTGTCCAAGATTTTATTTGGCATGCCGATTACGACAAATCGGATGTTGTTGCTTTGGAACTGCTAACCAGGGAGTCGAACCGCTTGTTATATGTGTTTAGGTTCGGTTCGGGATCGTTATTTATTGTTTTTAGAGGTTCGGGTTCGGTTCCGGTTTTACGAAAAAATATTTTCCGGTTCGGGCAAATTATTCGGTCCGAACCGGTTTGCGGTTTTTGAACCGGTTTAAGTGCCCCTTTAGTTTAACGTTTGTTCTAGCTACTTCCTGTTTGACTGCACCACCACTAAAGCCAACGTTCAAGTTCCTTGAATTTACCTGACTGACTTATGCGCTGCAAAAACCTGAAATAAACAAGAAACAATATTTTATTACCATATTCTCATTCAACGCTAACTGGTGTAGCCGGAACACCCATTACGACGTTCGGCAACTGATAAAACTCGGGTCTAGCATCTTTTTCATTCTCTCAAAAGGCTAGAATGCTGGCATATTTTGCAAGTCGCGGAAAACTTTTGTGGTGGTGATTACATAGAAAAACGAGTCTACATTTTTCCTGGTTCGGTTCCGGTTCAGGTTCAACGCCAAGCGAAATATAGGGTTCAGCTCCGGTTCGGGGTTTTTAAGAAAATGAAATATAAGGTTTGGGTTCGGTTCAGGTTTAACGAAATAAACCGCTCAAACCGGGAAGACACTTGTTGGCCCCATACACATACGAGATGATGTTTGGTTCAAGCCCAACGTTACCAAGATAGTAGTGGATCGAAAAGTTATCGAAATTTAACCTTTTGGCGACCAGACGTTAATACAATTCTAAAAACGAATTTATTAACACAGCATAACTGCATTGAACACCCAAAAAGCATTGAGCGACAAACACGCCAAATAAATGTTACGTCATACGCGCGTTAACAATGACGGCTAGTCAGCCAAGTGATTACGATGTTACAATGTGGAGCAGCATGTAGTGAAACAAGTACAGTATCTTATAGTAAGCATGTGTGAAGAATAAACAAAACTGCAACGCGGTTTAATGTACAGGTGAAAGCAGAAAGTGGGAATTAGGAGATGTAAAAAAAGACAACTTTTATCCGGAATTGGCGAAGATCTGGATTATCTGACGCCTTTGTAAGAAAAAAAAACAATATAAATCATTCGTAACTGCAGTTTCATTAAGGTGTAGATCCGGATAAACCTAGGTTTACTGCACTTGATTAACTTCAATACATAGCATACAATTTGTTTTTGTTGACTCATTAAACAATTTGGTTATAGAATGCCATGGAAATTAGGGACCAATGTAGTGCAGGTTTTAAATATATATCCTTTGTAAAACAAGAACTAGTGTATGTGGAAAGTATCACAGTTAAGGGTTGTAGTGTATGTGCAATGGCAATATGGAGAACGTCACATTCTAAACAGTTTTAGGTAAAAGTGTAACAAGTGCTTGACTTCAAAAATTTAAAAATTACATTTGAAAATACAAAATAACTATTACATTTGCAACAGGAAACAACATTTCAGAGTACACTATTTTGATTGGTAAAATTAGTGCTAGTTGAACTTTCCATGAAAGTAAAATTCTGATTGACAAGTTACAAGATGATTACCCACCATCAGACATTCAAGTATTTAGCATAGTGAGCAATGAGCAATTTTTTTAGTTAAACGCTTTTTAAACAAACTGCAGGAGTATCTTTTGTATGCAAATTGCATGTGCAAACGCCCGCAGGAGGAGGAGCCGTTGCAGTCCAGATTTTATTTTCCGTTGATAGTAGAAATCGAGTGTGGCTGGTGGATACTGCATGTACCGCTTACAACACAATAAATCAGCAAGTCTATTTTTTCTGTTTTTCCGCATTTGATCTTTAATGTTATGAGCGAAACCTCGTTTTGTACAGCACAATTAAACGTGACGATCCCAATTGTGCGCAGCAATGCAAATGGAAGAAAACGCAAATGTTTTTTTTCCCCATGAACTGTATAACCATGGATAACGAACAATGGGGGGAAGTGTGATAACCTACTAAAAGATAGATGTTACTATGCTATAACTACCTAGGTATCGATTGTTTAATTGTTTGGTAGAGTAGGATCTTGTCAACAAACAGTCCTAAAGCGGTAGGTGCATTTGCTAGTAAATAAATTGTGCAGTGTTGAATTTGGTGCAGCGACGGTGTAAACTACAGTTTAGCTCCGTGGCCTGTGAACATTCCCATCTTGCCATGTGAACAGTGGCACAAATCCTTAAAAATTATTGTAGGAACGTTTGACTCTTGCAAATATTTTTTTGTGGATGACGTCACACCGAATTGTACTGTGCTTTAAATGTGAGCAGCTTCCACTCCGCACAAGCCAGTCGGCAAGAATGGCAGTCCGATACGGTACGCCAGTTCAGTACACTACGCAGAAAAATCGCACGGTGCAGTGGTACGGCACACCCTTCAAAAAGAGGTACGTACTGGCACACACAACTACTGAAGTAACGTACCACCGTATCCTTGCAAGTCGTTGTTACGTATAGGTCACCACGGTAGTAAGATTAAGTAAGGCCTACTGGTCATTTCAAAAATAATTATGGGTCCCCTTCCCTGAAGGGCCCACATATTGTTTTCACTCTGTTTTTTTTTGTTCTTTTTTTCTATTTTCTCCGCATGCATTTGTCCATGCACTTTTGACATGAAATGTTTGTTGGATTTGGATGAAACTTTCACAGCTGGTAGGTATGGTCATGGCGGTGTGTTATCCGTTTCGATTGACCCCATGGCCCCAAGGGTTACCCCACTAGACCCTGAAATGGTGAAATATTCCATGCACATTGTCTACGCACTTTTGATGTGAAATGTTTGGTGGATTTGGATGAAACTTTCACAGCTGGAAGATATGGGCAAGGTGGTTACCTCACTATAGCCCCCTAAAATGGATCAAATTATTAAACGATGTCCAAATTTGTTGAAATTCACACAGTTTGTAGAACATGCCATTGTGGTGTATCGATTTCATTTTTTAACCCATAACCCCAGCAGGTACCCCGCTAGCCTCCTAAAATGGGTTAAATTATTAAACAACGTTCGAATTGGATAAAATTTTCACAGTTTGTAGAACATGCTATTATTGTGCATCTAATTAATAGTTTGACGCAATAACCCCAGTGGTTACCCCGCTAGCCCCCCAAAATGGGTCAAATTATTAAACAATTTTCGAATTNTAAGCAACTAAGAGACGGGTTACGATTTTAATTTATATCACCTCTGACACCAGCATAACCCCCCCCCCCCCGCGTTTACTCATTATTTCATTTGTCTTAGTCTCGATTTGCTTTAAAACCGTGCCTTTTCAACATCAAATGAGTACAAGTACAAGTACAAGTACAAGTACAAGTACAAGTACAAGTATAAGATAAACTAGAACCAGATAGATCTGAATATTGTTTTTATTCAGAGCACTTGTATTCGTTGACTTGCCGCATTGTTATCAACATTGTTTCGTGAATATAATTTAAGGGTTAAGTTTTGTGCCTCAGACTTTGTTAGTAGCAGAAGTTAGATTGTTTATTTTACAGTCAGATTTCGGAGTGTTTCCTTTTGTGCTCTTAGTCAGTACAAAACAATCTCTGAATCGATATGGTAAGCCACCCTTCTAGTTTTTATTTGCTTTTACTGTTCTACTAATTTTTATTCTGCAAAACGGCCGGTTTACTTTACCGTAAGCTTGAAAACGAATACCATTATTAACAAAACTTTAGAAGAGTACTTTAGTGTTTACACGAAAAACCACTTAATGATTGGTATGTCATGGCCTGCAACGCTGAATTAAAATCGAATCATTTGTGAAGTTGCGGCAACGAATGCATTTATTGTACGTCAAATACATGTGCACAAAATATGATATGTATACATAAGCCATGTTAAAACCCTCAGGAATCATTAGGATTCGATATTCTACTTATGCATCCTTAGTTAAAGATATGTCGCGCAGGAAAACGAATGTGTCCAGCGTTGCAGACAACACAGTTTAATGACGAATACCAAAGCGTACAGCAAAGAATAACACCTATTGTTAACTCTGAGGATAAAAGCGGCGTTAAAGTCCAAAGACGTCAGTAAAACAGGTTATTATTGGATCCGAAAACGTATCAGTACAAGGGGGTGTGTGCTGGTTTTGGTAAAATTGGTATGTAACCAAAGGTAACTTGTGTTCATGGTAAAAGTCCATTTTGTTATATTGGCTAAAATAGGTTAGTTTAATGTTGCAATAGTTACCGGGGGAATAAAACAAAACTCATTTTATAACTTCACTGTTGTAATTGGAACATAAACACCCTCCCCCAAAACATATTATTGGCGTACACTCCTACTGGGCACCAATTTAAGTAAAAATAACAAGTTCTTAAAATGGAAACATGCAAGACTGGGCAATCTTTTTCACAATACTAAAATGTTTCACTATTTGCAATAAAGAGTCAACGTTTCCTGAAATATAGAAACATGAATGTAAATGGCAGTAGTAACAACACAATATTGACTATTACAAACATTTCATTTAGACTGTTGATACTAACAAAACAAAGCTTACTATGTAAAAACATTTGAGTCACTTACACAAAAGATTCACCGGATATAAAAGCCCTTGTCCTAGTTTAACAACTTTTTGCTGACTAAGAGCTGTGAAAACTTTATTAAAATAAGCGAACATGCTGTATAAGAATTTTAAAACAACTATAAGTAGAAAATTCTACAAATCATACATCTTTTCAAGTAACCCATTGTGTATGTGGCCAAAGTGGCACACTGTAAAAGAAAAAACTGGCACAATATTACCTGGGTATATACTACAAAAAGTACAAGAGGAAATAAGGCTACATACAGTTGAAAGCCCCATTTACTAAAATTAACTCTAATTCATAGCATAGCAATTTTTTATTGACTTAGTCGTTTTGGTTTTACCAGAATTCATCTTCTTTTGACCATAATGTAACAACATTTTAATATAGACCGAAACTGGTTTGTGTGGCTTATCTGATTTAAAAATTAACAAATAGTGCATGGGATAGAAAAGGTTGGCAAAACCATACATGTCCAACATGATTACTGTGCAAGGTACAATAAATTAACCAAGGGCATCATTTTCACACTCCATTAAAATAACAAATATTTTTATGCAAACAAAATACAACAACTAAGTACTAATAAAACATGCAATTCATTTTTAGGACTTTATTTTTCAGTCTATTCAAAGTGCAATTAGACATTATAAAGACAAGAATTAGACAGTGCAAGTAAATGACCACCAAAACCTCGTACTTAGTTTCCTTCCAACAACTAGAACACTAGTTTGAATGCAATTGTTACTGTCCTGGGGGGTACGGATTTTGGTCATCAGGTTTTATGGAGCTCAATGTATGATTTACAGTTCTGTGGTGAGCTTCATCTGCCCTGATCACCAGAATAACTTCCCTCATCATGGCGTCAGGCTGAAACAATTTAAGGCATTTAAAATATGGTATAACCTCAAACAAACCTCTGTCAAAAAAGGGTACCGGAAGTTTCCAATATTCTACTGCAATTTCTGGTGCTTTCATCAGTCTCCACATTTTTAATTCACCATTGTCAATGGCTTTTAAACAGTGTGTATACGTTTTCACTGCTTCCTCTTCCAAGTAACCAACAAACCGGTGGCAAAATCGAGGGGAGATCAAGTAAGCCAAGGAAAAGGCAGAAACAAATATACCTTTATAGATTTAAACATAAGCTTTGGATAAAACCATATCTGTTAACAATATTCATGACCACACAATTACTGCTAAAATTACAAAGTAACATTTTTCTACCTACCTTGTGCAGTCATTATACATGCTTTCATGATGATTCCTGGATTCGCAACTCTCATTGCTGTCATTAAATGCATCCTTTCATTTTCTGCCTCTTCCAATAACGTGTGAATCCAGCCATGATCTCTCTTTAGTTTACGTAAAGACACCAAATGCCTCACCATTGCACCAACCATACCTATTACACGAAAAATAACAGAATGCGTTAACAACATAACAGAGTTATTAATGCTGAAATATTTACAAAAGAAGTTAGGGTATTCAGTGTTAAGTGTAGAACGGTAACTAGGCTAATGTCAACAGATACCTTCAAACAAGGTCAATATTTGACAATCGTTATTTGTTGTATATATTTTACCTGGCACTCCAGCAATAGTTTCCAGGAATATGATTCGTTTTAACCATTGCTTTTCATCAAGCCTCCCTGTATAAAGTCCCAAAGTATACCCTGAAAATAAATCAAAGCCCCTTCGGATGATCTGCACACTGTAGTATGCGATTTTGTCAACAACCTAAAACAACCAAAGTTTGTGTCAGCCATTTATCAATTTCTGTCACAAATTTCACAATTTCTTTTACAGTGACTGGGGGTTGATGGGTGATTTTAACAGATTCCAATTCCTTTTCGTTCCATATAGGATGTGGGAGTCTGTAGCCACCTTCAAACATTCCCCGTCCTTCTGCAGCATCATCAGATAATGCTGTGTCAATAGTTGACAGTCCGTCTTTTTCTGATAAAGCTTCAACAGGTTTGTCAGATTTGCGTTGTGTCTCTCGAAAATGTGGAGAACTGTCAATGCGCAATTTTGGGTCCTCAGAACCAGCAGATTTGTTTGTGTATTGTCTGACATTTGTATCGGTGAATGCATGGAACCATTTTGACTGCAATAATGGCACCTGTACCAAACATATGTAATAAGATTAAGAAAATAATAATGTGATAAATAAGTAACAACAGCCTTACCTGTGCTACAACTTTCACATGTTGTGTCAATGAAGCACCACTTACGCAAAAACATTTACTAAAACAAATTCGTGAGCACTTTAAGGTATTCATAACTGAAAGTAATTTTAATGGTATGCAACCATTTATTAAAAGATCTAAACACAAAGTAGTAAATTTCTTCAATTTCAACTGTTGGATTTGTTTCTGAATTTGACACAGCCTAGTAAGCCTGCTATGTTATCGCATCCTCGTGTACTGGTACATGTTTACAATCAAATTTACCCACCACACTAGGCCTTCAATATTTGCATTCGGGTTGGGCAAAAAAACTGTCAAAAAACCTTCACGATAATCAGCAACATAGCACACAAACTGTTCAAACAAACGTTAGAGACCGGCGCCTGTATGTGCGCTTCCGTACTTCGTGAATCGTGACAAACAAAAAACCTCCTTTATACTCAACGTTATGTTACGTCACGAGCGGTGACGTCAAACCGTTTCAGACTGTTGCATCATCAAACTGTAACGTCGCTGTTGATAAAGTAACAGCAGTAGCTGTTACGACAGTCTGTATTTTTGAAGTAAATTTTACCATGTCATCCTACCTAACGTTGGACGCGTGCTAATCGAGAAATGGAAATGGCCGTCATCGGGAAACCCCCACAAGAAACAAGTCAACGCGCCGGTTGTCGACATTACGGAAGAGCCAACACATTTCTCCCATTGGAGTTAAACTCTGATCATCAGTTTTTGTTTGCACGCACCACCCCCCCGCTTGATTAAAACAACATGATATCCCGGGATCCCATACCCGTTTAGTGCAATGGTTCGTCCCTACTCTTTTGTTAAGCGGCGCCTTTTGCAGAGGCCTGTGAAACGCGGCACCCACAGTAGCTTAATTACAGACAATTACAAAAAGAATTATTATAAAGTAAACCGTCATTTTGCATTTTAAGAAAGCGAACATCAGTCAAGTCAGATTTTCTTGCAAGCACTATTTGCCGTCATACCTGTTTTTTAAGCATTAAGGCTGGTATGCTGCGCTTGTCGCGCGGTACGCTTGCAGTGCCCAAGGAGCGATAAATTCGCGCTCGTTGCGCTAGACCGTCGCGTGTTGTCAGGATTCTGAAACTTGCAAGATGGACCTAGTTTCATATGAGGATTTCATTATGCAAGTGAAAAAACACAAAAATTTGTACAATTATTTACCGTATCGTCATACTCAACTTGTTAAAAAAAATCTAGCATATTGGATTCCGCACCCTGAGACCTGCAATCGCCACCCCAGCAGCCGCGGTTGGGAAACACTGCCATGGTGATTACCATGCAGATTATGACGATTTTATTTGTTCTAGCGAAGTCTACATAGAAATAAAATTGAAAGAGAGACACCCTACTGTATAAACGTTTGTGTAACACTCCATGCATGAACCATTTGTTTTTATTGTTACTTTGTAGTTGCAATCATAGTGACTTTCATTGCTTGCAGTCATGACATTGTGTATGCACTTGCTAAACTAGCCACGTCATAAAAGTGACATGTTATTGTTTAGAACACGTACGTAGGCCTGTTGCTTTCGCTGTGTGTCGTGTGAAACAAGTCATGCAAGTACGGAAATAGGAACATTATTGAGTAAAAGGAAATCAGTAGTGCAATGACCAACATTTTTCGATTCGTCCTTTGAACAAAAAACACGCGAAAAAAAACGGAACAAATTTTGGATCCCGAATAACAGGTTGACATGGCAACAAAAAAACCAATCAGCGACGTTGCTTAAGTTTTTGACATGGGCTATTGAAAATGCTTTGTTGTAAGCTAAATATAAACGATTTTGCGTTAGTCAACTCGATACATTTTCAATAAACGTTTGTAGTGTGATTCGCAATACAACGCAACTTATCTTGGTGATACTCAAAAAATTAATGTGACAGAAGTAGCTGGTTAAGTGCACGCAACAATGGTGCACTTAGCTTGGGGTAAAATCAAGTGGGGACTGAAATCACTGTGATCTATTGGCAGCAAAACGACATGTGGGGAGTCCCTTTTATGGTTGTAAAAAAACCATTGTCTCATTGCCACTCGAGGTAGAACGTGATTAGTCTGGTGACCGTCTCAGTGCTAAGGATTCCCTCGTATCATGCGGTTCTACATGACTATGATGATACTTTTAACATGCTGTCTTTTATGTACAGGCGAGGTAAGAGGTAGAAAATCGGAGTGGAATGATAATCGAAGAAATACTTTCTGATTGAATAGGAAACTTACTAGTCTATTACGCTAAAATTGAAGATATTGAAGTTTTTGTTCAATATATTCACGTACACTAAAATGACTAAAATTTGCGCAACTGATTGCTATGACTCTGATTGCTATAGACTTGAAGTCATATATATCAATTTCCTGCAGAAATTGCTGTCTAGAAGGAGAAGAAACGTATGGCAGTTTGGCAAATTAGTTCAATGCGCACACCGTGTGAGAGGATTCTTACCGCACTGGGCTTACACAATTTACAACGACTATGGTTGCTATTGTGGCTATGGTGGAGACGGATATCCGGTCGATCCAGTGGACAGGTGCAAAGTAAAACTGCCATTCATCTGTACTACGTAATGGGACCGTATTTTTACACATTTTACAGGTGTTGCTACGACCATGACCAATGCTACTCTGATCTACAACGAAAATACGATTTATCGCCTTGGACGGCTTATTTTGCATACTACAAGTATTCTTGTAATTACGGAAAGATAAAATGCGGTATGAACAGAAAAAAACAAATAGAAGTTAGTTGCAATTGAAATACTTTTTGTTTTTAGTTAATAAAACAGGTTGGAAAAGAGATTTGTGTCGGTGCGACCAGGTTGCTGCAAATTGCTTTGTGAAACACGATTGGCATTACAACGGAGGGTACAAAAACATCCACGGGCTTGGCATGTGTTATTATTGAGTTTTGTTCAAATAAATATTTTTAAAGTTTGTACATCTGCCCTACGTGTTTATTTGATTATTTGTTTACAAGTCGATGCAGCGTCAGACATTCCAGAGAACGAAGTAACTTTTACTTTTAAGCAAAGTTTTTTATACCCCCTGGTTTAAGAAACAGGCAACCGGCCTTTGTAAAATGACAAGAGTATGAAGTTATATTATTACGTAACGTGTATTTCAAATGCAACGGAATTTTTCTTAGCAGCCTATGTGAAATTTGTTATCATTACTTTGTGTTTGAAAGGAAACAAAAAATATGACATTACGGACAGAAGTAAAAAATACGCACTGTAGCGACATCTATCTGATGACGTTACACCGATACCTTCTCAAACAGATTTGCAGATGATGTGCGTTGTGATTTTTTAGCTTGTTTCGTGACGTGGCGGCTTGTAATATCATTTTACGTTTATGTTTACTGACTAAATTTTGCCCGCAGTTTTTAATGAGTTTGTGAAAAAGAAATTCGGCGCTTTTGTAGTCTAATCTGCAGTTACAGGGTTTTAATTGTTGTAGACTTCTGTATTGTAAGGTAATTCTGTAGTCTGACATTTGACATCAATGATATACATAAGTATAATGGACAGGTTCAAAGCACCTGTGAACGCATCTGCTGAACTTGGTGATAGGCTATCAGGAGGCTCATTAGGTTTTATGGACTGAAGAAATGCGTTAATTTGAAGCTGATTCTAGCAACCAATAGCTAGTTTTTATGTTTGCTTTTTGATCTGATGTATTGCACCAATCAAAAATATTAAAAACCCTATCTGCAAATGTTTTGTCTTGAAAAAATTTTGAAATGCATGTCAGATGTCATCAATGTAGCATTTTACAAGACAGCATAGTTTGAACAACCTTCAATCGTATAAGTTTGCTCAACAGTTTAAACTTTGAATTTTTGGAGGTGTTTCACAAAGTTGGACCTTAGACTAAAATACATTTGTGCTATTAGTAGGGCCATTAAGTAACATTTAGTGATTTGATTTGTCTTTCAGAAGTTTTATCAATTATGAACTAAAATATAGGTCATCAAAATGCAAATACTGGTATTACTAACACTTTGTAATTTCTTGCTGTTCCACAACCTTGCTCTTGCAGATGAAGACAGTCACACCGTAAGTATACCCTGAAACAAGTGTTTGTCTTAAAGAAAAGTAACAAACCTGTTGTATGTTGTAGTACATTGATGGGGAGGATGTACTTCTATGGATGAATACTGTTGGACCATATCATAATAGACAGGAAACTTATGAATATTTTAGGTATGAATAGTATAAATATGTTACTATTTATTGTTTTGCCTCCTTTGTTACAAATGATGTTTTTTACAGATTACCGTTTTGCCAAGGATCCAAAGTTTCAAAAATTGATCGCCACCATGAAAACTTGGGAGATGCCTTGCAAGGTGTTGAGCTTAAGCACAGTGGACTGGATATTAAATATAAAGGTTGGTGTGGCTTTTTATTCACCTTTGCCTGACATTCAATAAATTGTGGAATAGGCGTAGGTAATCTTCAGTTTATTGTCACCAGTGGTACCTTGTATATATTATGTTAGTTAATAATGTGCTGTACTTGATTTAAGCTTGCCCTGTTTTAAAAAATGAAGTTTCTGCCTGTTTTAGAAAATGTTGGATTGACGCAATACTGCACAATTGAGCTAGATCAAAAGAAGTTTGAGTCATTTGTGTATGCTGTGAAAAATCACTACTGGTATCAGATGTACATGGATGATCTTCCTATCTGGGGTATGACTTTGTATCAAAATGATAGATATTTTGTATTTTTGTAAATTTTAAGAACTTACAATGCTCCAAAACTCACTCTATTGTGAGCCCCAGTTGCGTAATGCCCTGTATTGACGATGTGACTACAGTGCAATCTACCTTAATCCACTGATTGTCCTCTCCATTTTTTATTTTTCGGCTTGTTTTTTTCGAGTGATTGTTTTAGTGCCATTGGATTGCCATGATTTTTTTCACCAAGCAAAATAAACTCAACTCAACTAACGCTTCTGATATTTTTATGATTTGAGTATAAATGACTTGCTTTCCAATTCAGGGATTGTTGGTGAAGCTGATGAAAATGGTGAGGACTTTTACATGTGGACACATAAGAAGCTGGAAATTGGATACAATTCTGATCAAATTGTCGACATCAATTTGACAAGTGAAAAGAAAGTTAAGCTGGAGCCTAACATGAAAATCCAACTGACATATGAGGTAAGTTGAAGTGATGTAAAACTGTGCCATGTGACTGTTTCAGTCAGAAGTGTCCAACATGTGCTATGCACGAGGTCAACTGGTGGCATTGACATTATAGCAAATTCACATGCTAAAATTGTTTTCTGGTTTTGTCTGTGTACTTGATTACTGGGGTAACGGTAGTAATGTTCATGTGTAATGCTGGTTAAATATAGTTCACCATTGTTGGCACAGGAATAAGGTATAAAATAAAAATTGCCATGTCAACATGTTTGAGTTGGAAACCCCTGGTTTGAGGTTTATAAGAACCCTTTTGGTCAGTGGTAGAAGGGAGGGGAGTTTGCAAAAAAGTTTAAAATTTCTTTTAACACTATTAGCTCTCTTTCTTCCACCCACTTCTCTCCTATGCTAATAGAAATGTTTATCAAAGAAATCAGAATTGCCTCAAGAAAAAAATTCCCTACAGAATGCAAATATCCTGCCTATTGTTGTTTCAGGTTGTTTGGAAAGAATCCAGCATTGAATTCAGAGATCGCTATGAAAAGTATCTTGATCCAAGTTTCTTTCAGCACAGAGTAAGTTTGGTTCCATTCTATTACCTGGTATATAAGTGTGTGTCTTGTTATACAATCTGTACCCGTCTCCTTCCTAGATACATTGGTTTTCAATTTTCAATTCATTTATGATGGTCATCTTTCTTGTCGGATTGGTTTCGATGATTCTTATGAGGACGCTGAGGAAAGATTATGCACGATACAGCAAAGATGATGATTTAGATGATATGGTTGGTGTTTTGTCATAAGAATTCACAAAGTGTGTAGTCTGAACGCAACCAAATAGCCTGGGGCAAAATTTGCATGGCTATAAACTTACACCAGCTCAAAACTGTTAGTGTTGGTGTGACCTATCTATTCTTAATAAAATGTTGTTGTACAGGTTTTTTAATGTTGATAACAAGAGGTTGTAAAATTGTTACAAATATTTCCATGCTAGTAAGTCTTTGTGTACCTAGGAACGAGATCTTGGTGATGAATATGGGTGGAAACAAATCCATGGTGACGTTTTTCGGCCAGCGCCACACCCTCTGCTTTTCTCTGCGTTGGTTGGTTCTGGCGCACATGTGCTTTCTGCTGCTCTTGCTGTTGTCCTCATTGTGATGGTTGGGGATCTCTACACTGAGTGAGTTGCAATTTTCAAACACTGCAAAGTAAGCTAAAAAAGGACAGCGTAACAGCAAAGTAGTTTTAGTGAAGTGCCCAAGGTTAAACTGGTTTAATATTTGATGGCAACTATGTACTTTTTCAAGGCGTGGAACAGTGGTAAGCACTGCTGTGTTTGTTTTTGCTGCGATATCACCCATCAATGGATATGTTGGCGGCGCCTTGTATGCACGTATGGGAGGTAAAAGCATTGTCCTATCTTGAATAGTTAGTTTGCCAAAACATGATTTTAAACCTTAAAAATAATGTAAAGGTCGAGCATGGATCAAGGAGATGGTCGTGAGCGCCCTGCTTATTCCTGGACTCATTTCCAGCACTGCGTTCTTCGTTAACTTCATTGCAATGTACTATCATGCCTCCAGAGCCATTCCATTTGGCACCATGGTATGATAAACTATGTTACATACCTATTTCAATCAGTCAAACATCCTATTGTGTCACAGATTGCCATGCTTTGTATCATTCTGTTTGTTATCCTGCCTTTGAGTCTCATTGGTACGATACTGGGGAGAAATATATCTGGTGGCTCCAGCCCACCTTGTCGGGTGAATGCCGTACCTAGGCCCATCCCAAGCAAACGATGGTTTATGGAACCCTCAGTTATTGCCTGTCTGGGTGGCATACTTCCATTTGGATCAATTTTTATAGAAATGTAGGTGTTTAGGTCTCATGTTGTGCGAAAATGGGTGTATTTGAAAATTTAAATCATGTATATTCTATGTCGCAGGTATTTCATCTTCACCTCCTTCTGGGCTTACAAAATTTATTATGTGTATGGCTTTACACTGCTAGTACTAGTTATTCTGGCAATTGTAACAGTCTGTGTGACTATTGTGTGTACCTACTTCCTGCTCAATGCTGAAGACTATAGATGGTAAGACAGTGTAGTGTGGTCATTAAAATGCCAGTCAACGGTGCCTACAATTGTACATTTCTTACAGGCAGTGGACCAGCTTCCTTGCTGCTAGCTCCACAGCAGTTTATGTTTACATGTACTCATTTTATTACTTCTTTTTTAAGACAAAGTAAGTGACTTAGCTAAAGTGAATTTTTGCACAGATTGGGTTGGTATTTATTTATGATTCTCTATTCCAGAATGTATGGCTTGTTTCAAACAACCTACTACTTTGGATATATGGCTGTGTTCAGTATTGGTCTTGGATTAATGTGTGGTAAGTCTTNGTTGATTTTTTTGTTTAGCCACACACAGTGTAGTCTTAAAAAAACTAATTGTCATTTTATGTACATATGCCTTGCGTTGATTAGCAAGTCTTGTGTTTAGGTCTTTTGGCAAAGCGCCATCTCACTGAAAAAATCAGGGCAGTGGAAAAGAAAATGGAAGCACAGAGTACAGCATCAATGGCTGAGATTGCTTTGCGTGAAGAGTATGAAGCCAACAGCATAGCAGCAAGTAAAATAAGCTCAGAGGATGCAACTCATTACATTCTTATTGAAGGATTGAAAAACAAACTCCCAAAGGTAACAGGTTAAATGCTTAGCGACATAGCAATCTGAATTCATGTGTCAACTTCACATACTGTTGTAGATTGAAGAAGAGGAATCCGTTCCATCCTTCAGTGAGACTGATGCCCTGAAGAAAGCACACATCAAGAAAGGAGTGCAAACAAAAGTAGAAATGCCATTAAGCCCTGAAAATAAGCATGTTGTCGAGAAAATACCAACCAGTGTGGAAGAAGAAAATACATCACATATTACCACTACCCTACCAAAACTAAAACGTGAATCTGAAAACGATGTTGACCTGCAACTCAGCAGCTCTGACAGTGAATGTGAAAAGATTCAACCTAATTTTACTGAGAAAAAAATCACCCAAGATGATAGTAATCATTCTGAACACATGGTGGTTGAGGAACACGGTGCAAGTGATACCGGTCTTAACAATTTCAACAAAGAAATAAAAACTCCAGCTGTCATTGAAATAAATACTTTGGCAAAAATTCCTTTTACTGACACTAGTCTGAACAACCATATTACCAAAGATACAAAACCTGACATTGTGCATGAAATTGTTACTCCAAAACCCAGTACTAAACTCACATTTGATAACTCACAAGAGCAACCTGAAAATGAAACAAAGGAAAATCATAAGGAAGAGAAAGTCACTCAATCTGACAGTGATGAAGAATTTGAAGATGTTGAAAGTAACCCTGAAGTTATTGAGGAAAAAACAGTCAAAACAAATGCGTTTCAAATTATCAGTGATGATGAGCATATCGCTGAACTTATGCCTNTGGTATTTATTTATGATTCTCTATTCCAGAATGTATGGCTTGTTTCAAACAACCTACTACTTTGGATATATGGCTGTGTTCAGTATTGGTCTTGGATTAATGTGTGGTAAGTCTTTTAATAGTAGATAGAGTAACATGAGGTTGGCAACATTATAGCAAATTTTTGCCTGCAGTTACTTCCAAATGTAATACAGTTCATGCATATATAACATTACCTTTCTACATTCTTAAGGTTCTCTTGGATTTCTCGGGACGAGCATGTTTGTACATAAGATCTACACCTATGTAAAGATTGACTGAAAATTCCATAAACAAGAGCCTGGTGACTTATCACAATCAAGTGTCGTGATTGACCATGGCCCCCAAGCAACCAATGCTCCTAAAACGAACATGTCAGTATGCCTGGACATTTGAATAGTCAACAGATCCATGAAGCATTTATGTATCCTGGATCAATTGGCCATGTGCTATCTTACTTTGGTTTTACTGTTAAAGTATTTATTGATTACTTTTTTCCTACTATATTAAGTGTGCAAACCACACACAGTCTGTGTAGTCATAACCTCCTTAGCTTGTTGTCAACACTAAACATATAATTTGACTGGAAGCTTACGCTCCCTTTGCAATGCCTTTCTATGCCGCGCAAAACAAACTTGGGTTCTAGAAAATATTGCTTGCACTTTAAAAAAGTTGTATTTCTGCCGCCCTGGATTTTGTCCTTGTTGTCTTGTATCTAGTTTTACATTCGCCAACTTGACTCTTGTTGTGAGTTGTGTTGAACCTTACCACTTGTGTACAGTTTATCACAAGCTGGCACCTTGCAGCTGCAGTATACGGCTATAATAAAAGAAGTTTTGTGGTTTTATTTTGGTCCTGTGGGAAGTTTGGAGAATTTTCTGTGCACCCGAAACATTCCAGCACCAATTGTTGTGTAGGGAAAGCTTTTAGTTGTATATGGGATCTCCCCATTGATCTGAAATTATGTGCAGTGTTATAAAGGATACAACTAGGTAGGTTTTAATGCAATCATGCTACTTTTAAACCAGTATTGTCCAGTTTTAAAACAAGCACAGTGTAACAGTGGGAACAAGTTTAATTCTGTTTTGGTCCCACACAGCGCTATGGAAAAAAAACCTTGAGCTTGCAATCATGTGGATTTTAATCCTTTTGTATGCCCCTGAGAACAAAACTTTAGTGGCCGTATGGAACCTGATGGGTGAAGCGTGTGCAACACATGTTAGAAACTCTAAACAATTTGGATTTTGTAAATCAAAAAAAATCCGGAACTGCATGAGGCAGGTGTCTTGACAGTAGACTTATTTTGAGCATAATTAAGGTACATATTATTTCACTGACTAGAGATAAAAATGTGAGAATAAAAATATTGACACTTACAGCGTTCTGTTCTAACAACAGTGGTTCAGGAATGCTAATATTTCCACATATAATGCAATTGACATTTTGAAGGACATCAGTTGACAATGAAGTGATAACCATAATTTCTTTGCGACTTGGATCAACACCAGCTATTAAGCCTAAACTTAGGCATGGACAAACTGGGGCATGAGGTAAGCAGTCACTGTCACTTTCCTGTGAAACATTATTGATAAAATTAAAGTTCTTTAAATAAGTTTAAACAATCAAGATTTTAAGAAAAAAGGTCACATTGAACAAGTCAGCCCTTTCCTTAATCATGTAATTCAGATTAGAGTCAGGTTGTACACCTGTTCACTGGCAAGAGATAACCTGAGCATGTTTCGATGCAAAAACATAAACTTATTTTGTATTTCTGTTCAACCATAGACAGCTTTTCAGAAACTTGCAACATTTATGGACAAAAAACTACACTTAACTAGGCACAGGCAAAAAAGTTTGTTAAAAATAGTTCGAAGAAAGACAT
>QXVZ01009715.1:0-17133 GCA_008931825.1 Phallusia fumigata | reverse complement strand
CTTCCTACGGTCCCATGAAGTTCTCTTGCTCCACCAAACGTGGGCCCTCTTGCTTACCACCAGAGTTTGGAAGAGGTGGATTCAACGAGACATCATGCTTACGAATTGGCGAACTTCTTGCATTGGCTCGTGCCGAAAGCAACATCGGTGTGAAGGCTCCAAGTGGACAAGTGAAGATCAATCTTTAACTTTCGCGGCTTGGTACTGAAAAAGATGCCGCTTATCGACAGGCATTCGTCTTGCGAAGACGTCGAGTCGCCCAGAACACAGCATTGAGGCCAAACCTCTTGGCAGTTCCACCAGAGGGGAACAATTGCTGCTGCCGGGACCCCCTGGCTGCACGCCCGAGAAGACGGCAGAAGTATTGCATGTTGCAGTCTCTGTGGCGAAGCGACAAACGTCGTTTAGGCAAAGTCAATCTTGATAATGCTCCTATATCCTGCCATTTTGGAGGTAGAGGCCGAGTTCCAAACCCCCTTTGCTGAGAAAACTCTTAGGCAGGTGACGCTTTTGGGTCTGGTTAAGCAATGTGAGCCAGGCCTGATTGAGCCCATCTTTCATGTGAGGTTGAGATGGTCCTTAGGCAAGCTCGTGCGGCTTCTGCGCCGCGGCCAGACCGCATCACCATAGCAGAAATCAGGCAGATTGGCGCTGACAGTCCTGTTTAATGCTTGGCTCGAGGCTGGCCAAACCCCGGCGTGGACGAAGAAATGTCGGACCAGTTTGATCCCGAAGTGCAACGACCATACGGAAGAGTTGGGCAAAGTTCCCGGCTGCATGCAAACTATTTATAGCCTGCATGGGTTGATTAAGGAAGTCAAGGAGTATGGATGTCTACTAGTGTAAGGCATTTGACCCTGCGAGTCATCGGATACTGTGTTGTGCTTTACGGAAACACGGCGTACCAACGCACTTTATTGAGATCGTTCGCGAGCTTTATGAAGGTGTCACTACTCGGATTCGTTGTGGATCCGAGGCTACAGCTGTGCTGTTTATTAGCAGAGGCGTTAAACAGGGTTACCCACCCTTTTCAGTGCTATTTAACGTAGTGTTGGACACCCTGGATCCACGGCTTGGGTACCCGTTACCCGGCGGCGGGACGTTAGCTGCACTAAATCTCGCCGAGGATCTGCTATTGACATCGAATAGTCGCATCGTCAAGCCGGAACAAAGCGAGAAATACCTCGGGGTCCGCTTCGTCGTCAGTGGATGTACCAACTCACCCTCACGCAGTGCACGGTTGGTCTACTCAGCTGGGTAGATCGCGGGTTACGACGTTTTGTGTGCCGCGGGCTGCATGCGCGGCGCAATCAGTCCAAAGAATGGATTGAGCTAGAGATGTCAGAAGGAGGGTTGGGCGTGCCCAACGTCCTTGAGCGAACACTTGATGCAAAAGAAAGGTGCCGGAAAGCGATGCTCGACTCGGATGATGTGCAGATTAAAGCGATCGCTGAAAGGCGATTGTGGGGTGGTGACATTGAAACGATTCGCTCGCACGTAGGGAGACCACTCACACCAATGTGTGCGGCGAGTACGAGATCGGAGTGGCCATAGGCTTCCATTGCAAACGCAAGTGCAAAGGTTTGGGGCGGAGTGCTTGGAGCATTGAGAGGGCGTTCCTACATACTCGCGTGTAAGCTCCGGACTCAATCGTTACCATCCGGCGAAGCTTTAAAACAAATGGAGAAAAGAAGATGATTGTCTTCTTGCTCCAGATGTGTTTGGTTCGCGAGATATTTGGGTTGAAAGTGGGCACTTCTTTGTTTGCTGGGTCGTTTGCCCCAAGAACTCAAGTGGTACAAGATATGGACTGCAAGTTAACGAGCAAAATCAGCGAATAAAAAAACCTGTGTTCAATAAACGTCACATGAAAGCAGTCAGCGACGTCGGGGTGTGATGCAGAAGTTGTTGCCTGGTTGTCTTCGACTTTCCGGTACTTACACACGAACCTTTGTTGGGATCCACAGGGTGCAAAAAAGTTTTTGTTTTGTTTGGCCAACATACTGTACCTTTCATGTGGTACAAGTGGCAACATATATGCCAAAACATTAGCAATTAAGCACTTGCCTAAGACCAATGGTTGTTCCATGTGTATTGATGTTGTGCTGTGCATACACTACAGACTTCCACACAAAATGTGTGTTGCATCTGGAAAGCAATTTTGAAATGCCTGGTGCATTGCTTTTTCGTCATGTTTATCTACCACTACCAGATTATATGTTTTGTCAACTCAAAGTATGTTTTTTTTACTAGTGCTAAATCTTTTATCGTCCTAATAGTTATATTAGGTATAAACTCACAGCAATTAAGTGTTTTTTGTTCTTCACGTACAAATTTTAAATACTTTTCCCCATGTTATTCCATGGATTTATCCCCAACTGTAAACTTTTTGCCTGTTGAGACTGGGGAGCTGTTGTGGATTTCTTGGCATTTCTGTCAGGTCTAAATTTTGTTTAGTTATTAAATGTGTGTAAACTTTTTTGGTGGGAGATGTTTTAACATTTTCTTCATTTCTATTAGTGACACTGTAAATAGAGTAGAAATAGAGAAATCCTTGTCTTTACTTTCATAAGAAGAGGGTTGAAAAAACATTCCCTGATACTTGTAAAATGCTAATGAGGAATATGGATTTTCCACCCAGCTAATTTTTTTCAGTGTTTGCATGAACAACTTGATCATTTGGGGGTTGTGGTACTATATTCATGTTTGTTTGTTTGGCCGCTAAAAAAATCGATGCTGCAACTTTCCCAATAATATTTTATGACTGATAGCATCAACCAAAATAAACTGGACACTTTCCTCGGGTTAAATGTTCATGTAAACCAGGGGTATTCAACCTGTGTGTCGTGATCCCCAAACTTTTACAAATGCCTTTTATCTCTAATGGGACAGTAAAGGGTCCGCCGATTAGGTAGAATCGCTTTTGTGGGTCACGGTACAAAAAAAGTTGAAAACCCCTGTTCTAGTTAAATGAAAAAAACAAATAGTTACGTTGTTTTAGTTCATTGTTAATTTGGCCTTTCTGTTTGCAGAACAAAAACAGTTTGTGTCTTTCGAAGGGTCTATTGACATTGTACCACAGTGGCCAAAATATATCGCCAACATTCAGCAACTAGTTAAACAAGTCATGCCTACAGCAAACTGGGTTACTTGTCTTTGTACTATTATTTATCAAGCAAATAAGTACCAACTACATATACAGCGAGCAGAAATGTTCCTCAATTTGTTTGCATTACCATAGTATAGAGGCAGGCTTAATATATTTACGCTCTTCCAGAGTGATGTTTTTTAAACATGTTCATGTTTTATTACACAGGAAACATTTTACAAGACCTCTACCAACACAAAAAATATGTCCTCTTTGTGCCGACTGACCACGAGTGAGTTTCTTTCCTTACAGGGTAAACTGGACATACTAAAATACATCTAAACGTGTAAGAAAGATCGGTTAATGCCAGAACCTATCAATAATGAAGCACCCAAATGAATGAGTGTTTTTGCAATAACATTTCTGTTGGTGCTGTAATTTCCAAATTGTTAGGTAAATAAAAATTATTTGTAGTTTGCGCCAATAGACGATTGATCGTTTTTACCACCTTAGTTTTGTGTAAAATGTTAATTCGGTTTGTCGCCTTCGTGTTTTAGGATAAATCCATAATGGCTGGATGCATTTCCGAAAATTTGTATGACAAAAACTTGCCGTCACAATTTTCTTCGACTCGTTCAGAAGAAGACAGCAAACAAAAATGCGTTAAGCATGCACTATTTGCTTTCCTTTCAAGAAACACACGGTTTCGTGCTTTCTTGCGCAGTTATAGGTAACAGGGCTTAAAGCGAGGAGAAAAATTAAAATTTTGTTTTGATCAAGTTTTATTGTGTTCTTAGATGTTCCTCAATTCGCGCAACACGACAAGTCAACACACACAGCTCTACGGTTCGCTGTGTCTCTGTAACGTATTTTACTTTATTGTGCTTCAAATATTGTCGTTTCCGGTAGACGTACGGCGAATACAAGGTTAAAACAGACCAGGTAGGTGTAAGGGACATGTTAGTTTAAAGGAGACGCAACAAGCAAGTGCGCCAGGGTGTGACGTCTGGCTGTACGCACCGCACGTAGATGGGCCAAGTATAGTTAGGCTAAACCACGACAGGCGTGCCCGGCCATGACTTGGTAGCTCTATATTTCAAGCATTTAAGTTCAACCTGTTGACAGTAGCAGCATCGCTTTCTCACGTCTCAGTTGGAACTGCCGGATGTTTTCGTAACAATTAGTCCGCACGAATGGACTTTGCCACAATCAACCTAGGTCGAGGAGCGAATGGGCTCCTTTGGATGCGATCCTGTCGACCCCGCTTTCTGGGAAACCATGCATATTGCCCACGCCTTAAAAGAACAAATTCGAGATCAATCACATTTTTTTCCGTTCTGAATTTCGACAACGCAACACTTTCCAGGTGAACAAAATTAGATTTTCGCTAACTAGGTGCATCCTTGAATATTAGTGATAATAACCTAGCAAAATCATTTAACCGCCTCCAAAAAGCGACAAAATCGTTCATTGTCAGTGACGAACGAAATTACTTTAAAACTGGTTCTGGCGATCCGTAGTTGATCAACCATAGAACATTGGAGCACACATCGAATTTATGTTTCGCAAAATATAAAGAATCATTTTTCAATTTCAAGTTTGCCAGTCACTGAAGGACAGTTCAACACATTAGGACAATGACGCCAAGCGAACCCGAAATGGCCTTTGCAAAAAACTAGTTGCTTGCACATTCCCAACAACCCAAAGTGTTTGTGCCCAGTATCTGAAGGAAGCGCAACAGTCGTGCAAAATATTAACATCCATCTCCATAGACCGGCCACCGCCAACCACTTTACTTTCCCATGTCTACATTTTCATCCCTAACGGTGTTTGTGTGGTGTCCCCTTAGCCTCTTAATTCTTTACGCAAGCATACTTTACCCATCTGCCAACAAATATGGGTATAATTCAATTCCTCGCACATTCTTTTTTGGCAACAAGGATACTGTTCCATTTGTCTACATTTTCATCCCTAACGGTGTTTGTGTGGTGTCCCCTTGGCCTCTTAATTCTTTACGCAAGCATACTTTACCCATCTGCCAACAAAAATGGGTATAATTCAATTCCTCGCACATCCTTTTTTTGGCAACAAGGATACTGTTCCATTTGACAGGTACCAAGAGTTATATATTGTTGGCGCAGCCTAATTCCCTGCATAACGTTATCCGAACATAACAATATCCTAGAAGGACCCAAGAAAGGTTGCATGAAATAAATATGAAGCAGTTTAGTTTCAGAAGTAGTCTGTATTTTTCCGTTTAATCAAATGTGCCATCTTAAACTATAACTTGCCAGATTTAATCTTGGATTGATAAACCAGCTTTCTTTACAGTAAACCAGACCCGAAGCAAAGTTTACGAAACAAAATCTTGCAAGGTTTGATTCAAGTTGAATCAAACAGATCTATCTGCACCACCCAAATCTTGAAGGAAGTACATGAAACAAACGTTTACTGGTTTCAATCCATCCATTTCTTGAATCGAAGGTTGAAAACACAGCTCTTCATTTTTCACGTTTCTTAAACCAACCTCATCCGTTAACGCCAATCAATGTAAGTTTTTTAAAAAAGGTAAGCTTAACGCAAGTATTTTATTTATTGCGTGTTCATGTTCGGAGTAAAGCAAAACTCCCGGCACATCGTACATACTCGCGTGAATCACTGGAGGCTCTGAAAGTGTGAGGTAGATTTTTAATACATTTGTGAATGCATTAACAATGGAAAGCCATACCTTTTTTGGGTCGAACACTCTTGACATCTAGCGATAACAATTTTATTATTTGTGTCTAAAATTGGCATCAAGCAATTACAGTTTTATTTACTTTACAATGGATCGGTGGCTAAACCGAGGAGTCAAAAGAAAAGATTAAGCGTCCACTGAAAACGGGAACGAAACTACAGCACCACAAAGGCCCACTAAAGCCGGTACCGAAGATACCGAGTCACGGCCCCTGGCAATCACGGAGCAAGGGCACCGTAAAAAAACATGCGAGAAAGTCAAACGAAAATATAACAATGATTACATTAAATTTGGATTTTCCTGGACTGGCATTCCTGATGATCCTAGACCTCGCTGCGTATTGTGTCATGAAATATTGGCAAATGAAGCAATGAAACCAGTTAACTCAAACGTCACTTTCTTTGAGAAACACTGCAAAATGCTCTAAACAAGATTTATGAACAGTTTAGCACTGTATCCCCATTGTCAGCAATGGAAATCTGCGTCATTACGCATCAAAGTGCTTCAAAAATCATCCAACCGTTGAATGGAGTAGCGCAATCCAGTATTAGTAGAGATCAATGTGTGTCACCCAAAGTCTAGACCTGCTGGACGACTGATTTTTGTTCCGGTTGGGTAATATGTTAGTTGATTCGGCTTTCCTATGAAAGTTTATGAGGTATTGGAAACTACCTATGCTCGTTGAAGTCGCATTTAGCTTTCCTATTGCATAAGTACCGCAGTAGATCAAACGAGATTCCCAAAGAAAAAGCTTTTTTCTCCCCAAAAACTCTGGTAGAGAACTAGAAAATGTTCAAATGAATATGACAGTAAAGAAACATGAAATAGTTTCTCTTCTTCCTCATGTTTGCACTAATTTGATCTTTTAATCTGTAGTCACCTAAGTATTCGCCTTTGTATTGAACCGCAGGATGACCAGGCACAATTTAATCTTATCTAGCATTCGAACTTTCCGGATGTGGTTAATATGTGCAAACCTTGGTAAACACATCCATCATTTGTCACACGGCCCGCACGAGTTTAGCGAGTGACATTGTCATTGCCTTAAGCCATAATTATTTATTTTAAAAGCCCNGCACTAATTTGATCTTTTAATCTGTAGTCACCTAAGTATTCGCCTTTGTATTGAACCGCAGGATGACCAGGCACAATTTAATCTTATCTAGCATTCGAACTTTCCGGATGTGGTTAATATGTGCAAACCTTGGTAAACACATCCATCATTTGTCACACGGCCCGCACGAGTTTAGCGAGTGACATTGTCATTGCCTTAAGCCATAATTATTTATTTTAAAAGCCCTTTCATTCTATGTAATGCTTAACCGCGAAAAACGCGTAAAGCCCTTTCCTACATAGCGCGACTTTTCCACCGTTAAGACAGACAGAGATCGAACTCAATCAACCGGAAAATTTGTTGAGTCAATGTAATTCAAGTGTATTCTGTCTCAATAATCATCTGGAGTTATCTTTCTATTCGTGAACTCATCTGTGTTATTTATTGTAAGTACCGTTGTATGCCTTGTACTAATTTTAATACAAACCAGTAATTACTAAATGCACTGCTTGTTTTGGAGTCATTATCAGAGTTAGTAGGCTCTCACATAAAACCCTACACATCCAAGTATATTTTAGAAGTTATGAAATACATTGTACAACAGGTCGCTTACTCCACCGAATATAACCAAGTACTATCAGGTGGCATAGTCATGATGAAAAAAAATTTTTTTTTATTACATTGGTGGATACACTCTGTTCAAGGCAATGAGAAAAAACCCAAAGATCCTTCAATGAGAAAAAAACATTTAGTACATGACTTGCATAATTAGCAAATAATTTTCCAGTGAACTGTTGGAAAACATGTTCAACTCTTCAGCTCTGTGTGCCAAATTTTTAGTCCCGATTCTTTTGGATTTGGTTGACACCACATATGCCATTGTTTTCACACAACGACGTTTGTTTAAACACATCCTAGTTTCGGCTTCACCTAAAACTTGTGGTATTAGAAACTTTTTATCCTAACAGAAGTTACATTTGTTTTCAAACTTAGAGACTTGTTCAACTAACCTATTGTATCAAGTACCGAAATGGCTAGTAGCAGCAGCAGCGCAAGCTTTTTATCGGAAGAGATCCCCGAGGAACTGTTGGTCGTGTTGCTATTAGAGGACGAGTTTGAGGAAGATTTTGGAAAGAGCACAAGTGGCAGGCAGTAAAGCACCAAAAAAAGCTGTATGTTCTGCAGAAAGCATTTTGAAAAAATCGACCCTGATGCAAAGTTTTCTGATAGTGGGATAGCAAACGTGTCCAAATGGATACAACAGTTTAAAAGGAGTAAATGTGAAGAAGAAATAGTCTCTTGTTTTCCTCATGTTTGTATGAAGTGTACATCTTTTTTTTTATTTTTCATCACTTCAAGTTTGGCATCCAAATTTTTTTTGGAAGTATGAAATGCATTGTTAAACAGGCCACTTGCCCGACCGAAAACAACAGACTGGCATCAGATGGTATATTTAATAAGAAGGAAAATGATATTTTGGAATACATTGGTGGATACACTCTGTGCAAGGGGGTGGTACTAAACACCGCATTATTCCGCATCTTACATGAGGTTTTGTACAGTCCCATGGGGCATCGTACACTCCCATGGGTTCTCATTTCCTTCCATGGGGTCTCATATTCTTGGGTTGGGTATCATACTTTTCAATGGGGTTTTATATTCNGTACATGACTTGCATAATTAGCAAATAATTTTACAGTGAACTGTTTGAAAACATGTTCAACTCTTCAGCTCAGTGTGCCAAATTTTTAGTCCCGATGCTTTTGGATTTGGTTGACACCACATATGCCATTGTTTTCACTGAACGACGTTTGTTTAAACACATCCTAGTTTCGGCTTCACCTAAAACTTGTGGTATTAGAAACTTTTTATCCTAACTGAAGTTACATTTGTTTTCAAACTTAGAGACTTGTTCAACTAACCTATTGTATCAAGTACCGAAATGGCTAATAGCAGCAGCAGCGCAAGCTTTTTATCGAAAGAGATCCCCGAGGAACTGTTGGTCGTGTTGCTACTAGAGGACGAGTTTGAGGAAGATTTTGGAGAGAGCACAAGTGGCAGGCAGGAAAGCACCAAAAAAGCTGTATGTTCTGCAGAAAGCATTTTGAAAAAATCGATCCTGATGCAAAGTTTTCTGATAGTGGGATAGCAAACGTGTCCAAATGGATACAACAATTTGAAAGGAGTAAATGTGAAGAAGAAATAGTCTCTTGTTTTCCTCACGTTTGCATGAAGTGTACATCTTTTTTTTCATTTTTCATCACTTCAAGTTTGGCATCCAAATTTTTTTTGGAAGCTATGAAATGCATTGTTAAACAGGCCACTTGCCCGACCGAAAACAACAGACTGGCATCGGATGGTATATTTATTAAGAAGGAAAATGATATTTTGGAATACATTGGTGGATACACTCTGTGCAAGGGGGTGGTACTAAACACCGCATTATTCCGCATCTTACATGGGGTTTCGTACAGTCCCATGGGGCATCATTTTCTTCCACGGGGTCTCATATTCTTGGGTTGGGTATCATACTTTCCAATGGGGTTTTATATTCACTCGTGGGGTATCATGCCTTATACCCTTTAATGGAGTTTCACACACCTTCCTAAGATATCATGCGGTGTTTAGTACCACCGTGCGCAAGGCAATGAAAAACTTTTCCATTGACCCAATTCTTGGAGATTTATTAGTGTGTGATAAACCTTATGGCTTGTTTATTGGTTTAATTGAAAAAAAGGCAGGTGCCTTAAAATATCCCTCTGAGCATTACATGGATTTGTTCAGCCATGTGTATAAAGTTATGTATGCAGTGTTTGTAAAAAGGAAAATTAAACAAACAAACAAACAAGTGGTTTGCGTGGTGACTTAAAACAGTTAAGTATGTGTAAATTTTTTGTAAAATTTGCCTGTTTGGCAATGAGACTATCTTTGACACCAGACAGCATGCAAAAGTGCTTTCAAGTGTCCTTGTATTTTTGTGTGAGCTATGCTTGTTAACATTAACCTCCTATTTTCTTTTTTAAACATGAGGATTTGTGGCAGCACGTTAGTCTGTCATGCTAAATTCATGTTTGTGCAAAATTCAATGGAATACAATTTTGTCGTTGGTTATCAAATGCAGGTAGACAGGGTTTGTGTTTGTCTTACTACTTGAAGTTAAGCAATGGATTCAAACAATGAACAGTCAAATATTAATGAAAAATATGAGAAAAAATTAAAACAAAAATCGGGTATGAGATGAGAAACAAGGAATTTTAAAATATAGCACCATGTCCGACTCAACAATTTAATCATTGGATCAGTCAACCTCAAAACATAAAGAACTAACAATTTTGTTTTGCAATATTCGCAGTTTGGCAAAAAATAAAAATAAACTAGAGAACTTATTGGGTGAAATGGTATTTTTACCAACATCCATTTTAATGTCAGAAAAGTCACCAAACTAAATACTAAACAGGTACCTTTTGACACCAACATCAATGGGTATTCATTTCACCATACAGATTCCACTACAAAGGCAGGTGGTGTTGCAGTCTATGTGCAGAAACAACTGTCAGTTAATTTAAGAAACGACTTGCATATTAATACCCTACATCAATGTGAATATCTAAGGATAGATGTAAAGGTTTCAGAAAAAAACTATTGTTATAGGAGTAATTTATCGCCACCCAAGTCCATATTTTAAGATTGATAGTTTTATTTCTGGTAAAAAAGATTAATAATTACCCTATTAACAGCAGCTACACCAACATATGCCTTACCTCGGGGCAGTATTTTATCACCTTTATTGCTTCAAATTTACGTAAATGATTTCCCACAATCCAGCAACCTGCAAAGTCGAATGTTTGCAGATGATACCATTCTCTTTGAGTCGGACAAAAACAATTTTAAATCTACAAACTGGCATCACGCAGGCAGATACATGGATGAGGTGTAACAAATTACCCAGCAATTACTTAAAAACAACGTATGTGATATTTCATAACACCCAACACCCAGACTCTCCAAAATTGGCAAAAATTTAATTTCCAGAACTAATGCAACGAAGTATTTTGGATTAGTTATCGATGACAAACTTAGCTGGAAAAATACGGTGGCCCGTAAGGGCAACGCACTTTCAAATATAAATCGGTAAATATATTTACAGTCAACATGTATATATTGCGATCGGGNATATTGTCAAGGATTTAAAAAGAATGGAACTAAAGCCTATAATGGCTGCATTAGTCTTTACGCATGTGACGTACCACGCTACATTCGTGATCTTGGATTACATTTTAAATGACGTGCCGTTTTTGGAGACCGCTTTAATTTTTTTTTAACTTTACGCGCGCCATTGTCAGGACTTTAGTTGGTTTCTCCCGCGTGTATTCAGCCGCTGAAACTTGACTGCGACAGCATAACAGTTTTGCGCTCGCACCTGATGGAACAGTGTTGTTTTTTGATGTGAGCGAAGGAAATAACCAACCAACATGCTCTTACTGATTAGTTTTGTGTGTGTTGGAATACTGCGACACGTCGATTTACACGTTTGTGACGTCAGAATAGAGTGTGTGGTGACGTACGTCTGCCACCTTACATTTTTTATAATTCGGTGGCGGCCGTGAGTAAAATAATTTTCGTAATGCGGCAATAGCAAAAAGGTTGTGCACACCTGCACTACGCCTATGGGACGCCAGTGAGTCCAAGTTATTTTTTATTTAATACATATTAAAAAGAAATGGGTGTGATCGGGTAATATCTCAATTATTCGTGTAACAAAATATCAATTTTTCATTGACTCCCTTGTTCTGACATGTTTTTTATCCAGCTAAGAAATTTCTATCAATGCACGGCCGCCATTGCATACATTGTGCTCGTGTCTCATAAAACGCGCTTATTTGTGCACCCCTGCTCCATAGGTTCTAGGTGCTGGGCACCAATTTAAAAAAATGTACGACCCCATCTGATCAGGATTGCTTCGCTCGACACCACTGTTTGGGGCACCAAGGTCTTTAAGTGCTTAGGGCATCAAAAGGGGTTAATCCGGCCCTGTCTGGACATAACAAAAACAGTAACATTTAAATAACAAAAAAACATACATCTTGCAAAGCAAAATCGTTAACTATCTTCTTTGTGATAAGTTGCACACCATTGACAATAATATAAGAGCTTGCTGCTTTAAAAGTAGCAGCAAAATCACATACAGGTGTTCATCATCCATTATCCTAAATGTATACCAGCAACTTGCCCACACAAAGCCTTAACGCAGAAACCGCGACATGTGTGCAAAGGTCAACGCACGACGCCAGACGCGGCGTGACGCCAAAATCGCCGTTCCGCACCACTAACGCATGACGCAAACGCAGTATGTCTGTTGATCCCTACTGTTTTCTGACAAACGCGTTTGTTTTAGACCCACATGTCAATGGCAGAGGTGGAAGCTGCTGTTATTTAGCACGAAACTTCCACTCTGACCAAGTATTTGAGACGATACACACATACCTACGGTAAGCACTTGGTCTCTTGCGTCGCATAGAAGATTTTTCCCTAAACACAACGTTCACATCCCCTGATACGTGACGTTCTCAGACATTCACAAAAGTAAAATTTATTGGAACGGCAATAACATCCCGTTCATCATAAAGCAGTCAACAACATATTATTGCCAACATGCAAAAAGTCACCTAAAAGATAAGCAAAATGATCAAACAATTGAAAGGTACACCATAAATTATTTTGCAATTTTAACAGTGACAGTATATATTTTCAGAATCAAGACCATGATTACCAAAAACGGTACCTACCAAAAAAATTGGCCACACTGCAAAGTTACAAATTTCAAGCATTCTAGAATTTCCCCAGTAAACGTGTGCCATTATTTGGAAACCTAATTTCGCAGTACTGACCTTAAAATATTTTGACTTATTTTTCTAATACCTAGGTTACAAATCCATCAAAATATCACAAAGAAAAAACAAGTAAACACATAAAACAAAACCTTAATAAATTGGAAACCAAAAGAGACAACACAAGTATGTACAAAGTAAAATTTCCTTCACCAGAGGAACATTCCGGACATGTTGTGGGACAGGTAGGAAATGCAATCAATTTTTTGGGGTATTGTTCATGCAACAAAAACTGTTATGCACTTTACAGGCTGTAGGAATGTTACAAACCATGGACACACGGCTAGTTTCAAAAATCACCAACCTGGTTAATGATGGAGTTACAACCATAAGTGAAGTAAAGCGAAGTCTAAAGTCATTTGTCACCAATGATCTGTTTAAGAATAAAATAGCTCCCCCCATAAACAACCGACGATATTTCCCTACAACCAAGGATATCCAAAATCATTTTAATCATAAATGCTATTGAAGCTTAATTTAACAGTATGTTTATACAAGTTAAACCTTTCACAGAAAGTAAATTAAGAATATTTAACCTTCACAGAGTGTGGGAACGCTGGGTTAATAAAGTTGAAAAATTCCCACCACATCACAAGTCAAACATCCTGATGTACCTCCGTAGCATTGCAAGCTCAACGACAGAAGCAATTCTGGAAACAAACTTGGAAATTTTCTTTAACAGTACTGAATACCTGGACAACAAAAAATTGCAAAAATATTTTAACATTGTATGGTACTCAGAAAAAGAGGTATATATATGTATGTATTTATTTGTTTCATTTTTGTATTGATTGCCGTACAGAGATGGGTTTGGTTGTATCGTAACCAAAAAACAATTGGCTTAATACGGACAAACAATGGTGTTGAAAGACAAAATCGCCTGTTAAAGGAAACCTATATTAAGCGTAGATTGGACAAATCATTGTCTGGACTAATTACAGTCATTCTAAAACAATTTCCTGTGGAAAAAAATCAACAGTACATGAAAAAATAAAATTTGAATTTATTTCAAGAAAAGTAGTAATTAAATCTGGCTTACTATTACCAGGTACACAAACGAAAACCAGTTTGCTTTTGATGCTGACAGAAGGTACAATGATGGTGTTTCAAAATACCTACACAACCGACCTCGATCCCTAATTAAACACTGCAAACGAATTTTCAATGCAGATGATGTTCACCCAGAACATATAACTTGCCAAAACGATAAAACATTTCTTGTCAAATCACTGGACTCCGCAAGTAAGTTAAATTTTTTCAAGAAAACTACATATTTAATCTGCACCTTTTTCTCTGTCATTTCTTTCTTTCCTGCACTTGGGTTTTTCCTAGAGCTGTACAACGTAACACAATAGAATCAAGCAACTTAATCAAAAGTTGTGCAGCTTGGTTCTGTGGAAACTGAAGGTGTTGTGATGCATTCAAGCAAAGGGTTGGATATTTCTTGTACAAGTTGTCACGATTTAGATCTTGTTCAAATGTTGCTGTAAGTGCAGACGAAGGGACACCAGTTGGTAGCTGATCACCGCTTATTCGGTAGAGTATTTCTGGCCTGAATATGGATATCCGTGGCTTCCTCATTTTGTTTGTTCCGTTGCCGTTGCAAAGTCATCATCATCAAGACTAAGAAATGCTTCTTCTATTTCGCAAAACGTTAAATTTTCCACAAATGGCATTGTTATTGATAAAGTATTTGTGCGTGATGATTGTGGTGTGTTTTAAATTAACCTGATGCAAAAAAAACATGGTAAAAAGGATCACTGTACGCATATTTCCAAAATGTTATACATTTCGCAGATGGGGCTTTTTAAGCCAATCACAGCGGCGGAAGTTCGCGACTGTCTACCAATTAGAGCACATCTTGCGCAGCAACCATGCGATTTAAAGTATCGTATCGCAAGTGCAGTTCACCAAAGTGAAGCTTAGAGTAGAGGCCATTTTTATGTGGTTTTAGAGCATAAACTTAACTTGACGAGTTCTTGTGAATGCAATCATAACTCTTTAAAAAGGTTATTTAAATAAATTAAAAATAGATCTCTGCAAAATATTGAAAAACTTGGTGGTTTAATTGTGAAAAACGGAATTGAGGAATTGGGTTTCAGGTTAAAAATTGTATCAGCTGAAGACTGGGATAAGTGGCTTGAGTCTTTTTGTAAAATTTTAATCCGACTGATACTGGAACACTCTTCACTGTTCGCAGTGAAAGGACGATAATGTGTCCTATGCGGTTGACATGTGCACCTGCCCTGTTGGAGATGTGTGCGAACATCAGAAGAGTGTGATTCTCCATGGTCATCTCCATTCTGAACAGCTATATCAAGGATCACCATCTCAAAAACATGTGTAACTGCATGGTGGATAAACTTTTTTGAAGACGTGACTGAGTAGAACACTTACAGCCCGGGAAATGTTCTTCAAGATGAGTGTTTATGGTATTGTTTTGCACCACTACTGGAAAAAGAATTGGAATACTCATTACATCAGGAAATCGAAACATGACACTGTTTCAGGACAGCCAAATGTAATTTTTAACTTTTCAGAAATACATTGCACTCAGAACTAAGAAAAGTGGCTCGTGGCAGTGTGACTATGTTAAACAGAACCATTTCCCACCGAAACACCCGGCAAGACACGTCCATCAAGAGTATTTTTACCACTTCAAAACTGAACTAGCCATTAACCAACCTGCAAATTGGCATGATACTCTTTCTCTTTAACAAACATTGAAACCATGCAGATAATTAGACATTGCTTTGCATTAACATGTATGTTTATTGTTCGTAGTAAGGTCAATGCATGAAAGTAACGACAAAGATACATGTTGGTCCAAACAAACAATTTTTAAGTAAACATTGTACACTGAGCGATTATCCAAGTAATGATTAAAAGATGTACACTATGAGACTTAATTAACACTTCAAAATTATTAGTTTTTGTTTCTACAAGAGTAAATATATTAAGCAACAACACTGTTGCAATTGTTTATCATGGAATAAAATGGGCATGTTGGTCTACTGATGTACTGTGCTGATCAAAAAGTGGTAATAACTATGCGACCAAATAACAGTTGTTGATGAACCCATAGTAACTTAGTTTGTAGATCAACGTAGCTGCACCAAACTTATTTGCCAGGTGTATTAAAGCAAATCAAGTAGGAGATTCATATGCTTCTAAATTGCTATCTTTGGTTTAAAATTCACTTGCAATTCACGCGAATCAAACTCTTAGACATCATTTGTAAAAAGTTTAGAAAATTTTAAAGACTCTTTATTTACCAAAACGTGAATTCAAACTTGTGGTGTTCAGAAAAACAGGGTAGAAACAATTTGTGTTCCGTTCGTGGGAACTAAAAAGCAGTATGTAAATTAAACACGTATTTGCGGCTGTAAGGGTGAATACTTTACTGATAATGCTAAAATTTTAAACAACCAATGAGGAGCACTGTACATATGTACATTTTGAATTTCAATACATTTGAATTTATGTCTGAAGTAAAGAGCATGTGAACAAAAAACTTAATATTTGGGATGAAAAAGGTAAAAAATGAGTAAATCCAAATTAAAGCCACAAAATACTTTGAACTGTATCAACTATCAAAATAGAAAACGTCTGACTTTTAACAGTTTCACGTTTTAGGGGCATTGGGGTAAAAAGTTGTCAGTGCACAACTTCAGATACCCATCTATCATGTGTAAAAAATTTAATAACACATTTTTACGGTGGCCCACAAGTACAATTTAACGATTTTTTTTCAGTGCAAACATTTTTTTTTGGTACAAACATTTTTTATTTAGTGCAAACATTTTTTTTCCAGGGCAACAACTTTTTTGCAGACGGTTTTTTCAGTGTAAATCAACCGTAACATAATCAAACCATTTACGCTGACGCTAAGGGGTGAGAGTAGAAAATCTAATAAATACTAAATATACTATAGGCACTAAGTTTGAGGTNTGTGTCCTATGCGGTTGACATGTGCACCTGCCTTGTTGGAGATGTGTGCGAACATCAGGAGTGTGATTCTCCATGGTCATCTCCATTCTAAACAGCTATATCAGGGATCACCATCTCAAAAACATATGCATGTAAGTTTTGCATTGGGACAGGGACAGGCCCATTCTGTGTAATTTATTGGTGAATAGGACAGCCAAATGTAATTTTTAACTTTTCAGAAATACATTGCACTCAGAACTAAGAAAAGTGGCTCGTGGCAGTGTGACTATATTAAACAGAACCATTTCCCACCGAAACACCCGGCAAGACACATCCATCAAGAGTATTTTTACCACTTCAAAACTGAACTAGTCATTAACCAACCTGCAAATTGGCATGATACTCTTTGTTCGTAGTAAGGTCAATGCATGAAAGT
>QXVZ01009713.1:4915-23426 GCA_008931825.1 Phallusia fumigata | reverse complement strand
CGCCTTGGAAACCGCAATTACTATTTTTATAAACAGATGGTTTTGAGAAAACATTCCATAATAGACAGCATTTTGAAAAACATTTTAACACAATTGTTAAAAAAGGTTGATTTATGCAATCAATAAAAAGCATGTGTTTTTATTACATTTACGCAGCTGCAAAAAACACATTTTTGTGCTTCTATCATCCGTTTTGGAAAACTTGCCGCCATTTATGCGATTGTCATGCGTTTTGGATTTTCTTGATGTCAGCTTTAGGCAACTTTAAGTTTTGCATGGAGCCAAGTATAGTGCTGGATAATTGGTTGTTTGGCACCACAATGGTTTGAATCAGTTTCCTGGTGAGGTGTGCAATGAATAAGTTCGTTTTTGTGAAGCTTTAGATTGTAACGTTAGCTACACGTTGGCCATAATCAGAAGCGATTTGTTCTGCATACTGAAACGTTGTGATGTCGGTAAGTTGGAATGCTTTCGATTTTGATTGTGTTTGTAATGTGTTAAGATTAGGACTGTAAGTTTTGGGTCAATACAGAAGTTGTGAAAAATTGATTTTCCATTGGTAGTCACCAGTCAATGCAACGGTACTTTATCGAAAAATGTAGGAAGTATTAAATGCTCAATCATGTTATTTGTTGAATGTTTGTGCCCAAAGTTAGTTGATTGTAAAGCGAAAATAATATAGCTGAAGAAATGTGTCCTGCATTAATCAATAGGGGAAAAATTCATAAACTACGAAAAAGATTGCATTGGCCGGGAATCGAACCCGGGCCGCCTGGGTGAAAGCCAGGAATCCTAACCACTAGACCATGTAGGAGACACACGCTTTGCGCTTAACGCGGTGCTATAATGCCGCTTTTGCAACGCACTCGAGCCCACTTGTGAAGTGCGTTGGCAAATTTTCAAAGTAATTCGCTTTTTTGTGGACTTGTCCACAATCATCCACTAAAACTGATGTATTTCTGATCAAAAATATGCGTAAGCTACTCATGTATTATGCATATGGCCCCTGAATTAAAACAGAATGACTCGATAGTCATAACCGTCCGCTTATTTTGCTTTTACATTCCTTTTAAATAGCAATAGGTTGTAAATTTAGTAGATTTTAGACATCGGCTACAACGTCAGATTGCTGAGTAGGACAAACTGATGAGTTAAATAAATTTTATTCTTTTTTGTAAAATTTAGTAAATTGCCATTTTTAAAAGGTTTCGAATTTCTAACCATGCCTTGACCAAAATTATCAAACAAACAACTTTTTTTAATCTGAAACCTTCGTACTAACCAAGTTTGCAAAACGTCTTTGAACGGACACAATTACTTTTGCGTCAAAACTACTTTGAGACGTGTCGTGATTGCGAATAATGTTTGTTGAATAGAACTTTATTTTGACATGTTAGCAGAAAGTAAATGTTCAAACACGGAGTTTCTGCATATTTTGGAGAAGATTATGCGTCAAGATCGTTAAGTATGTGTTCAATTGCATAGGAAGTGTTGTGATCGTGGTTTTACCGGTTATCAGCGGTAGGCTATAATTAAGTTAAACATGAAAAAGACTCATTTGTGCATGTTGTAATTACTAACGATTAATGAAACCAAAATGTTCGCTGTCTGAACAAAATTTTATTGTTGTACAGTGCATACAAAATACGGCGGATGTATCGATATGAATTCACATAAGTACAGAAAAAAACTTTGGTCCACCAATAATAGCATGAAACAATCTATAAGCGGCAATCGCTAGGTGGCATAAACGAGCATGTCGCTTAACAATTTTGACGCAAATGCAAGCAAATGGTTGAAAATAAGCAACGACGGGCAAAAATCTCTGGATTTAATGCTTTTTGGAATTAATGAGCACGTTGTAGTACATGGTATGACCACGATTCTTTGTTGAAACTCATTTTCGCCGACGACGATGTGTAAATGCAATATCCACGTCACTTGTGTAATTCGTGATGGCTGCTCTACGCTCGGCTTGTGTCATTACATGATACCGTATACGTAATAGTTTGATGACATCTATGTAAGATGACTTTCTGTTGCAGCATTTGTAACACTTTGTGTGTGCGTAACGTCAACAGTTGGTGACGTTATCAGCGGCTCTTCGCTCACAATTGGTTTTACGTCCAAACTACCTGTGTAGCTGTGTGGCAGATAGCTGTACGTCATTTGCGCCATAGCGCTCTCACGCGGTTCGTGCATTTCGTGAAGCACATCCACCTGAGGGGCGTAGCGTTCCTCTTGTTCGGCTGGCGCGAGGTGGCCCACCTGGTCGTGTAATAACGGTGGTGACGATGTCATAGGTGTGTTTCTTTCATCATCGTCAATGGTGTCCTGTTCACCTGGTTCTGATTGGTCGCCTTTATCGGTGTTTTTCTTGTTTGCCTTGCGCTCTTTCGCACGTCGGTTTTGAAACCAAATTTTTACTTGGCGTTCGCTTAGGCACAGCTGCCCAGCGAGTTCAGCTTTTCGTCGTATTGTAATGTAACGGCTGTAACGAAATTCCTTTTCCAGTTCTAGTCTCTGGTGGTCTGAGTACACGACTCTATACTTGTCCTTTGTGCGAGTTTTGCCTACAAAACAACAAGAGTTTCATTTAGTGATTCGCTTCAAAAATGAAATGGGCGCCGGAGATGCATCTCAATGCAGGTAATGGTGTTTAATAGTTTCATTTTAGACTGGTATGCTCGGGTCATAGCTGATACTGTAAGTGTTGTGTTTGGTTCACCGCTAATAAAACAGCAGGTGCGACTTGTCGTCGGCTTGTCGCTCTCGGTAATGTGATGTCATAAATTAAATATGGCGGCGCCGATACGTCATCGATCGTTCTTCAAGCATTAGCACAGGGAAAACTGCAGCAGTTGTTAGTGGTGCGTTTGTCATTTTCACCGCGAACTCGTAAACGCCGTTTTACGATGCCCGCGCCGGCCATGGACACAAGTCTAACGAGTACGCGCTGATTTTACGACTCGCTTGATCGCTGTCAGCCCGCCCCAGCGCCCCCCACCGCCAGTCACGTGTTCACATTTTACGAGTTTTACTATAATTGAGCGTCTGCGTCTATATTGGAAATCGTCCAAGCAAACCGCCGACCGAGATTTGGCCTTTGAAGGTCGTGGGCCCTTGGTAAAGTTGGTACTGGCAAAGTTTTGAACTTTTTGTGTGATTTACTCCGCTGTTGACATACGCTGTAATCCTGTCAAAGAAAGTGACTGCTATGATAACTGAAGGCTGTTGGTTGACACGTTTACGTATTTAATGTGTCGATAATTTAACTGGAGTTTATTTAGAATAAACGCTTTTGCTTGCATCTAATTACCAAAGTCAGGATTGTTTGCCATGTGTCACGAACCAATTAGGATGAAAACCGTTGAATGTCTAAACTGTTTTGGCATAATTTGAACACGTCTGTAGTTTTTTTTAACAACAATATACCATGGTTTTAGATTTACGAACACGTCGAGCATACAGAACACGATATTTACCAAATTGTTAGCCTGGAAAAAATACGCCGTCATTTCATTGAATAAGACATGAAATGAAAAAACATTTACTGCTACTTGAACTTTATGCTCATTTTTTAACCGTAATTTCTGCGACGAAACTTTTACTTTACATCGTGTTTCATTTGACGTTTCGCTACGCCTGGCAGTTACCATTACGACTTATTTGGCGATCCTGGTCAATGCACCGATTAACGGAGGCAAGCTGTAAAGGTGATTTAATTTCTTTTTATTGCCGTTGTACTTAATGATTGATACTGTGTAGTTTAAACCATTACGCTTGGCGACAAGTTGTGCAAAATAGACTGTAATGTGAGATAAAATCGAAAATAGTTTATATTTGCAGTGATCAGACGGGGCGATGTTAAGTCAAGCGTTTTCCATGATGCCTACTGAAACGTTAAATTGTTTTAGAAAGTCTTTCCTTGATATTTTCCCAAAATGTCAAATATACTTTAACCCGTCCCAATGCCAACATTCAAAATTCCCAACCGTGTGATCGGCAATCTTGTATACCCGCAATGTGTGTAAAGCCCAGCAGATGTCAAGTCCTGCTCGCGCCGCCTTTGCTGCGCCGCCTGTTAATTGTTTGTAATCCTTCCAGAATGCAAATAGAAAGCGAGCAGCGCGACGACGATGAAAGAACCCGCGCCGACAATTAAATGCATGCGCCAATCTTTTGCCGTTGTGCGTAATTGTTTCTTTATTGCGCTGACAATTGTGCGTGAGATGGATCGTTTATCTTGGTTAAAATCAAACTGGCGAAAATTGCGGTTTGTCCGGGTAACAATTCGTCGGTACTTTTTTAACTTTACCAAAAATCAGAGCAATAGATATTTTCAAAAATGACATCGCTTTAATTAAACTAATGCGGTTGCCAATTACGATCCAAAGTTTTTGATTTTTTATGTTGTCGTTGAACATCACAAAACGCTTGTTTTAATTTTTTGTCGTTTCGATGAGGTTCGGCCAAACGAAATCAACTTGTTAAGTTGTGTATTAATTTTTTTAACACATTTATTACTAAATTGTTAAGCATTCAACGCCTAACAACATCTGTCTTTAGAAATCAAACAAAACTTCCAGGATATGTGGCGAACCTCTAGATACTAACACATTATAAATGTTAAAACATCCACGCATCATTCTTTAGCATTTGCTTGCCTATAACCGATTTCTCGTGCGTGTTGGTGCGTTATGTCAATTCTAGAACATATTGCTTTGTTCCATTTGCCGAGTAAACACTGGATCGTCGGGATCGCGTTCTTGATCACATAACATTCTACTTGCTTAAGCATTAGATTATGACGCAACGCTAACCATTTGTCTTCGCTTGGCTTTGATCAATTGATTCTGTCAGAAAACGGCAAATATCTCTCGAAATTGTTCCGCATTTGCACTGGGGTTAGTTTGTTTCCAAAATGGTGCCGTGACATACCCCGAGCAGCATACGCATGACCAGAGCCTAACTTCAGTACTGTGTAGGCCTTATTGAATAGCATGTATGCGTGTTTTGAATGCTACCTTGTATGCTTTGTAACCTTATGTGTAGTTGTAGTTGGAACACCGCCGCCATTTTTCATGCATGATTAACAACAATAATTTTACGAAGTATTTTATCGCTTTACCTTGTTGTGGCTGGCTGTTTTGATAAGCGTTTTTGTTTATCCATTCGTATGGCCTTCGCTGCTGCACCATAGCCCCATGAGGAATGCCTGATAGTTGGGCTCCAGGAACAGCGTGGGGGTTCTGCGGGGTTGTGAAGCACTCGATTCCCGTCAACGATGTTGAAATCGCGCCTGGGCTTCCGTTTCCATTGCTGACAGCGTTGGGGGAATGGTTTGTAGGTGCGTAGGCAGGGACGTGTGCATGGGGGTGAAAGGATGACCCCATTTGGTCCCAACCACCTGGTGCACCCAACATGGTTTGAAAGTTAGTGTTCGAATAGATACCCGTTCCACCCCAATGGGCTTGCGTTGTTGCAATGTCGTGACCGCCGGTAGGGGGTAGGTGAAACGTGGCGCCATATTCCTGGCCCAGGTGGGTTCCGGGGTACGGTACTTCCCCCGGTACCCGTAGAGGTTGTGCATACTCAGCGTTCTGGTAGGTCGGGGCTTGGGTGAGTTTGTTGGGGTAGCCGGTTTGGAAGAATGCCGCCGATGATACTGGGGTGGAGTCTGAGTGAAGGTGGCTGTACATATCGGAGTTGGTCGGTGAACCAGTAGTGGGTTTTTGCTGGTCTATCGCATAACATAACATCGTGCGCAGAACAGAAATGGCCACAGTCGCCGCTCGCGTCTGGAAGCACTGGTTGCTCAGATTTACAGTAATTCAGAATAAATACTTGTCTACAAAGAAATGAAACTATTGTAAACTTATAAAGTTTATATTATCTCCCCACCCTCTCCCAATTTTTTTACAATGCTGTTGCATTCTCAGCATTGTGAGCCATCATATAAAAACTAAGAGAACGTGTCGATAAACTTGCACGGCCCCAATCCAGCTCGGCAAAGTTGTTTTGCGCTTCACAACCATTTAATGGCGGTTTTAATTATTTTTAGTGCTCTTTTACGTTTTCAGCTGTGGTCAGCATTTGCCTAACCTGGCGCTATTGTAGCTCAGAACAATGGTAAGCTTGTACGCGACCTTAACCTTAAAGTTCCCCTTTCTCTGTTGTAGCCGGGCTGTAAAACGCTGGTTGTAACACCCCAACAGACAAACATTTGCTCAAAGTGTCGCCATTAAACTGCATAGGCCACGCTGCCTTTATCGACTTGGAAAGCTAAAGACTTGAATTGAGTATGTATTTATCAAATCAATCTGGTATAAAATTACTCAGTCGAACACAAAGTTTAACTAACTGTCTGTCTGCTTAGTTTGTCGCAAACCGAAATGGACACATTTTACCTTGCAACATCTATAGAATACCGTAACAACGTGTCTGCATAAAAAAGAAAAATTTTTTCAACTAAAACTTATTAGCTGATAATCGGTAACATGGTTCTTCACTTGCGTTCTGTTTGTAGTCCACATCCTTTTGCGTCCGTAGTCTCACACCGAAGGGGTGCTTACGCTTGTACTGTCAACTACAAATGAACAATGTTCAACTGTGCTGCAAATGACNCACTTGCGTTCTGTTTCTAGTCCACATCCTTTTGCGTCCGTAGTCTCACACCGAAGGGGTGCTTACGCTTGTACTGTCAACTACAAATGAACAATGTTCAACTGTGCTGCAAATGACGTTTGACCAGGGGGCGCACGCGCCTCCTAGTGTCCAAACCCGCCCCGAAAAAACATTTCGAACCGTGTGCTTGGCTTTCCCATACAGTGCAAGCGATCGTAAATAACCCGACGGTGACCTCCCAGCGCCCGGCCATCGACTGTCCGAGCCGAAATCGCCACCGCATTGTGTCGTAACTACCTGGCGGTCACCTCAAAGTTGGGAGGGTGCCGCAAAGGACACGCGCGGCGCAGAAACAATCGCCACGCAGTTACGTCTGAGTGGCAACAAACGACGATTGTACTCCTGGCCTCGCGCGTTTCACGTAAAACATTACGATGATGCATCGTGGTGATGGTAATTGCGCAAAAGGGCATGGGTTTGCGCTGACGTACTTTCGACTGTTGACCCCTTTTTGACTAAAATATATCACNACATTACGATGATGCATCGTGGTGATGGTAATTGCGCAAAAGGGCATGGGTTTGCGCTGACGTACTTTCGACTGTTGACCCCTTTTTGACTAAAATATATCACCTTTGAAATGACCAAAAAATTATTTAAGCTATATTTCTATCTCTGCTTTGTTAATGACCTCTTATAACTAATTATAAGATGCTTTGAATTAGTGCATAAAGATGCCTACCAAATTAAATCAGTTCTTAATAAGTTGACTGGTAATTCGAAAGTAAGCGATACAAATCATCGGACTCAGATACTTGACCTTGCACTATATTTGCATACATCTGTTTATGGTTCAGAATAATACAAAACACTAATGACAAACGTACAAACTTATCAATATAATTACCTACAACGTCGTGGTCCGACAATAAAACTCGTGTGTTTAATAGACTCAACGCCCTCCCTTACAAATTTTAAATAGACTCAACGCCCTCCCTTACAAATTTTACTCTGCGTGGATCGGGACAAATCGCGCTGATTTCTGAAATCCAATTGCCTTTGTTTTATCGTCTTGGTCGGCGCGTTTTTCGTTTGTAACAGCGATTGTTGGGTCAACACGCTACCGAGCCGCTGGCTGTTTGCCTAGCTTTCCAAATCGTCCCGAACGCGCCGCGTCGCCCGCTTTGATCTCGCCTGGGATGCCACTGATGACATGTCACGTGACCGAGGAATATTAATATTTGCCCTTCGCGGCGGGGCGGGACGGCCTCGCACGAAACGCGGCCAAGTTCGACGTTTGTTGCGCAGTAGCCCCCAAAGTTGCCAGCACCTGCTCTTTCGGTATTATCAATACAAAACAGCCCGCTGCGTAGGATTTTTCAAACAGACTTGTTTTCTGGATATCCCAAATTACGCAATTATTTTCTATTACAATAAAGTTGCTACCAAGCGCAAAACTACGCCCAATGTTCCATCGCAAAATTATTATTTGCACAATTTGAATACTACTTCGGTTAAATGTCGCTTTGATGTATTCATTCGCGACAGATTTTGGCTTGGTTGAACTGGGCACGCTAAACAGAAAGTGATGTGAGGAATTTCAAAATAATTGTTCTCATATACAGCCCTTGTTTTTTAATCCTGCTGTAGATATACAGAAGCGACTGATTGTAAAACATTTTAACGTCCTTATTGCGCCACAAAAAAGTTTTCACATAGCACCGTTCTGTATCGTTTGAAAGCTTCGAAATTAAATATTACATTTGGATTGTAATTTATGAAGTAAACTTGCATCCCCTCCAAAAAGTAACTGTTCGTTTTGTGTTTTCTGTAACCACCCGACATCGTTGCAGTTCTAAGTGGGGTATGAAGTAAAACTTGCACTAACATTAATAAACCGAAAATCATACTACACTAATACCCAACACAAACATATTGATTTTGCAACTAAAACCTTTATAGTCNGAAATGACCAAAAAATTATTCAAGCTATATTTCTACCTCTGCTTTGTTAATGACCTCTTAAAACTAAGTAAAAGATGCAGATACTTGACCTTGCACTACATTTGCATACATCTGTTTATGGTTCAGAATAATACAAACCACTAATGACAAACGCACCAATTAATAAAATTGCCTACAATGTCGTAGTCCGACAATAAAACTCGTGTGTTTAAAATAGACTCAACGCCCTCCCTTACAAATTTTGATCTGCCTGGATCGGGACAAATCGCGCTGATTTCTGAAATCCAATTGCCTTTGTTTTATCGTCTGGGTCGGCGCGTTTTTCGCTTGTAACAGCGATTGTTGGGTCAACACGCTACCGAGCCGCTGGCTGTTTGCCTAGCTTTCCAAATCGTCCCGAACGCGCCGCGTCGCCCGCTTTGATCTCGCCTGGGATGCCACTGATGACATGTCACGTGACCGAGGAATATTAATATTTGCCCTTCGCGGCGGGGCGGGGCGGCCTCGCACGAAACGCGGCCAAGTTCGACGTTTGTTGCGCAGTAGCCCCCAAAGTTGCCAGCACCTGCTCTTTCGGTATTATCAATACTAAACAGATCGCTGTTCTCTGCTTTGGTTTTTTCGAACAGATTTGTATTCTGGACATCCCAAATTACGCAATTATTTTTTTATTTTAATAAAGTTGCTACCAAGCGCAAAACTACGCCCGATGTTCCATCGCAAAATTATTATTTGCACAATTTGAATATTACTTCGGTTAAATGTCGCTTTGATGTATTCATTCGCGACAGATTTTTGCTTGGTTGAACTGGGCACGCTAAACAGAAAGTGATGTGAGGAATTTCAAAATAATTGTTCTCATATACAGCCCTTGTTTTTTAATCCTTCTGTAGATATACAGAAGCGACTGATTGTAAAACATTTTAACGTCCTTATTGCACCACAAAAAAGTTTCCACACAGCACCGTTCTGTATCGTTTGAAAGCTTCGAAATTAAATATTACATTTGGATTGTAATTTATGCAGTAAACTTGCATCCCCTCCAAAAAGTAACTGTTCGTTTTGTGTTTTCTGTAACCACACGACATTGTTGCAGTTCTAAGTGGGGTATAAAGTAAAACTTGCACTGACATTATTAAACCGAAAATCATAACACACTATACCCAACACAAACGTATTGATTTTGCAACTAAAACCTTTATAGTCNGTTTAAGGAATTATAATGATGAAAAGGCGCAACAAGTAACAGGGGTACTTTCATGATGTTGGATTTTTCACAGCATCAGTGAAAATTTAGATGCGTTGTGAAAAGTTTTATTTGTCTCTTTGGGGTGGTGGTGGGGCAAAAAAATAGTAGTTGCCTTTCAATGTTAGGCCTTTCACACTTTACTTATATATATTATTACAAACTTAGTACCTAAATAAAGCCACAGCTGATATTTTTAGGAAGTTAAAAGGGAAAGTAACTCATGGTTTTATGATATCTAGTGAAGTAAATAGGCAGTCCTTATTGCTGTTTTGTTACTTGCAATGCTGCATATTATTAACTTTTAAGCAAAATTGCATTTCAATAGTGTTCTTAGTATTTGACCGATATTTGACATATTTGACAAGCATTTGACCGGTCAATTGACCAGATTTTTTTTTGACCAGTCAAATACCCAACCCTAATTTTTCGTGTTAANTTTTGCCTATATGTGGCATGGTAATTTTTTTGTTTGTATGCTTAGCTTTAGTCGTTTATCCTGGACTGTTTTCATTGCATGTACCGACGACGCTATACTACAAAGCCTGTATATATTTCCTAATAGTTAATTACTTTGGAGGTTTCTAAACTAGGCAAATAGCCTTAGTATTCACTTGCAGTACAAAAATATACAGCACGCTTCTGATTTTACCTAGCAGTCTTTGGATACAAAGTCGTGCGTACCTGCAATGTTACATCAATTATTTAAATCAATGTCGTACAAATGTACAATAAACATATTCTAATAGCAGCAGTGACGACCCACAAAAAATATTGAAAGTGCCGTGAAAGGTAACGTTGCCGCCGAGGTACTAACTCAAGACGCCATTTTCTCATTTTAAAGCAAAACAACACGAACATTTTTGAAACAAACACAACCCATACGTTAGGTAAAGTTAGTCAGTAACTTGCCTTAAACTTTTCCAGAAGATCAAAAAACCTTTGTAAGCTTTCGTGATGCAGATTAAAGCTTGTAATGCGCTCGCAAACCCCCAGGTAGCATCGTTATGTCCCAACGTGACCCGTGACAGCCACATCTTTGCTGTCATAATTTTTACAACCGCTGGATTTACGAGAGTCGTTTGGGCGGGAAGGCGACCTTTCACTGCCTGACCTTTTCACCTTGACATTTTTCAAATTCGACTGTTAGAGTGTTCTGTCGAATTGAGAGGTCGGGTCGCTGACGTCACATTGGACATGTGACGTCATCGTGTCATGTGGGGTGAAAAACAAACGACCACAGTGACCAAATCACCGATTTTGTCATGCACAGTGTTGCAGATATTTGCCCAACTACAGTTTCCTAACCTTGTAGCCTTGAGCAATTATATGTACCTCTTAAAATACTTGAAAACAGATCTAAGTTATGTGCAGTAAATTGATCCGCGGTAAAATAATTGAAACTAGGACCACAGAGAAAAAGTAATATAATCACTTCCCAGTGTCCCAAATACATTTCTGCGACAGGCTCGGGCCGTAGATCTTTGACAATGTGTGATTATTCTCTAAACAAAGTGTTTTTATCGCTATTTATTCTTGGGCTAACGATTTTTTGTTCAACTCATAAACCCCTCGTGTTGGGTTCATTGGCATCGGAGCATACCTTTGTATTGCCGCTACGCCAAACGCTATAAACCGTTTATTGGGAACGCTAAAAAAGCTCGTAACGCGAAATATTTTCCTGCAGAGCTTGTTAGCATTGTCGGAAGTACAATACCAAAGCGAATTCCTGTAGTTCCAATCATAAATCACTACTGCGGTAGTTTTGGTTAAACCCCCTTGCAACGAAACAAGCTATAGTGATTTCCGAGAGGTCAACATGGTACCTCTGGTTCACTAGTGCCGCAGAATAGTTCGATGTAAAACGTTTCGGGAATAAACAACGTCGAATTTAGAATGTAAACAATTCGTTTCACGCTTCCTAAGCTAAAGTAAAGCAACGACAGGATATGACATCAAATCATTCAATATCCAAAAAAAGAAAAATAAATTTCGAGAAAAGTCGAGAAAAATCTGTGATAATCCCGAATACAAGTTATGTCTTTCTTTGAATAATGCCTGATAGCTTATACTAGAATACGTGTGCACAGCTTACATGGGCGTCAGAATTTAGGACAGGAAACAAAATTTTAGGCCATCGCTACAGCAAGAAAGGGTAGCGTTTTAAATTCCCAGATTTTCGAGAGCTACTGTGGAATGCTAATCGTGTTACGTCATAACTAACTTCGTCACTATCACATCACTTTTCGAAAATTGGGGGGGATTTTTAGCGGGTTTGTTTGCAATCGTCTCGACAGTGTTTAGTGTTTGTTTTGGAGACATCGCCGGGCTCACAGCAACGGACAATGTTCAAACAAAACGTTATCCCCTGACAAGAACTGTGTGTGACTGTCGACATGTTCGGATATTTTTTACTTTTGGGTTTTCCCGGACGTCTAGAAATTCGGTGATAACCACAAAACAACATTGATTGAAAAATAGTTTTATGTAACAATAATTAGTCAAATTTGGATTAAAAATTTCATCTAAAAAAATTCAAAAATTTTTCTTCTTGGCTACCAGTATAAATCGATCAAGAAAAAATTTATGGACGTTATGACTTGCTATTGGCACTTGATAGGAATTTATTTGACTTGTTACATTCGATGTGTTACCGTGGTATTGAAAATGTGTATTATTTGTTAGTGTTGGACATCCGTACGTTTCAGTCTAAAAATTGTATTTGTGTAGTTGTAACTCCTCTTTAGGGTTTGTGAAAAGAACTGATAGTTAGTTCCAGATAAATTGCTTTTGCTGTGATATTACCCTTGCAACTTCTTTTTAAAAACCTTAACGAACCTATCAACCAAATTTCGCGCACAGTAGGGTATCTTCTGTAATGTAAATTCCAAACCGCGTCTCAGGCGAACCCCAAAGAGACAAAAGCTTGTGGAATTCGAACAATTAGCCCTTGGAGCGCCTGACGACCCGCGGTGCCTTTCTCCCCACGTCACGTGACAAGGGCCATAAATTATGACGCAACAATAGCGTGAAGAATTGAAACAATGTGGGTAATAAATATTGCTTTCGGTTCACTAATTCAGCGCTGACGAACCGCTAACACTGGAACATTGCCAGTTACGTGTCCTCAATTGTTTTTACAGCGAAGTGACTTGATTATGACGCGTGAAGTACGTCACAGTAATTAATTGGTTGAGATGTTGCGAATGTTTGCTATAATTATACGTTCGATCAAACAAGCTTTCCTTAAACATGGCTCCTTGATGATTCATCTTTGTTTTCGATTGTGTAACACTTTTTACTTTTTACAGAACAAGTGTTGGGAGAATCAAGAGTATAATTTTCAAAAATCCAAAGGTAATTTTTTAAACCACTTATATATCTACAACTGGAAAACTTCTGCACGATAAAATTTTGTTTGCAACTAGTACAAAATTAATGACAAGCAATCTACCGCTTAACGGGAAATTTGAAAAATGTCTTACACAAAACTTTTTTTTCTTTAAATTGCTTTGTTCTAACTTTCGTAGTTTGTCATCCAAATCCAATTATTTCACAATTATATTAGTTAATAATGTTGTGATTGATTGGCTGAAAAATCCGGAAAAAAACACCTCGGATGGGACTCGAACCCACAATCCTTGGCTTAGGAGGCCAATGCCTTATCCATTAGGCCACCGAGGCTTGCGTTGGTAACTTAATTAGTAAGCTTGTTAATTAGCACGTCGTCTTTCCATTGAGTCCATCATGTTACAAACTTGCGGCGGCGTAAAGCCTTAGATGCACTAGGAAGCAATATGGAAGGATGTCCCTTGTATCCGCACCGTTTTGTATTCACTAACTAAAGCAGCTTATCGTATGGTATGTATTTGTGCGTATCCACAACAGAACGATCGGTATGAAATTGTCATGAACCACAAAAACGATGATGAGTGATGCGCTGGCAATAGATTTCAGAAACTATTGGCGGCCAAGATGTCTGGAGCATTAAGTGTTGGGCGTACATACAGCTTTAAAGTCGAACAATTGCCGCGAAGCAAAAAGCACCCCGGATGGGACTCGAACCCACAATCCTTGGCTTAGGAGGCCAATGCCTTATCCATTAGGCCACCGGGGCTCACAACATCCAGCACAAGTAGTAAGGTTGTTTATCGATTGACTGCAACAACTTGTCACATACTCTGGTATGTTGATGACTTGATGTGCTGCGGTTTTCGATTTCGTGCATTGTTTCCATTGCACTTCACATCACAGCGTTCACATCACAATTTGTGACGACTTTACGCAGATGTTTCTTTGCTATTGGATGCCAACAGATTGTCGTTTAAGGAACTGGTAGCTATTAGTCAAGTGGAAACCAGTCCAAGGTCGCTTGTATTTTGTCACGTTGCATAAAACATCATTAAAAGCAGTGAAATAGAACGAAGACCTATTAAGTATTAAACGCTTGCAAAAGTTGCGCCGTTGGTGAANAAATATTGCTTTCGGTTCACTAATTCAGCGCTGACGAACCGCTAGCACTGGAACATTGCCAGTTACGTGTCCTCAATTGTTTTTACAGCGAAGTGTCTTGATTATAACGCGTAAAGTACGTCACAGTAATTAATTGGTTGATATGTTGGGATTGTTTGCTATCATTATACGTTCGATCAAACAAGCTTTCGTTAAACACAGCACCTTGATGATTCATTTTTGTTTACGATTGTGTAACACTTTTTACTTTTTACAGAACAAGTGTTGGGAGAATCAAGGAGTACAATTTTCAAAAATCCAAAGGTAATTTTTTAAACCAATTATATGTCTACGAACTGGAAAACTTCTGCACGATAAAATTTTGTTTGTTACTAGTACAAAATGAATGACCAAAAATCTACCGCTTTTCTAACTTTCGTAGTTTGTCATCCAAATCCAATTATTTCACAATTATATTAGTTAATATTGTTGTGATTGATTGACTGAAAAATCCGGAAAAAAACACCTCGGATGGGACTCGAACCCACAATCCTTGGCTTAGGAGGCCAATGCCTTATCCATTAGGCCACCGAGGCTTGCGTTTGTTACTTAATTAGTAAGCTTGTTAATTGACATGTGACAGCACGTCATGTTTCCAATGAGTCTATCATGTTCCTGCAGACTTGCGGCTGCCTAAAAGCATTAGATGCAATAGGAAGCAACATGGAAGGATGTCGCTTGTATCCACACTTGTATTTACTAACTAAAGCAGCTTAGCATATGGTATGTATTTGTGCGTATCCACAACAGAACGATCGGTATGAAATTGTCATGAACCACAAAAAAACGATGATGAGTGATGCGCTGGCCATAGATTTCAGAACATATTGGCGGCCAAGATATAAGGATTAAGAATTATTGGGTGTACATGCAGCTTTAAAATCAAACAATTGCGTGTTAGCCGCGAAGCAAAAAGCACCCCGGATGGGACTCGAACCCACAATCCTTGGCTTAGGAGGCCAATGCCTTATCCATTAGGCCACCGGGGCTCACAACATCCAGCACAAGTAGTAAGGTTGTTTATCGATTGGCTACAACAACTTGTCACATTTTTGGCGTGTTGATGACTTGATGTGCTGCGGTTTTCGAATCCATGCTCGTTTCCATTGCACTTCACATCACAGCTTTGCGTTAAATTTGTGACGACTTTACGCAGATGTTTCTTTGCCATTGGATGCCAGCAGATTGTCGTTTAAGGAACTGGTAGCTATTAGTCAAGTTGAAACCAGTCCAAGGTCGCTTGTATTTTGTCACGTTGCATAAAACATCATTAAAAGCAGTGAAATAGAACGAAGACCTATTAAGTATTAAACGCTTGCAAAAGTTGCGCCGTTGGTGATGAAAATTTCACTCTTAAAAAAGGGTTGCGTGGATGTAAAACAGGATCACCCGCCTTGTCTTTGATGAGGGCAAGACGCGAATATACAACACGTTTATGGCAATCGAAAAAGCCTCGTGTCTCGTCCCCGACCTTGCACAACGTGTCGAACCCCTCGCAATTGAATCTTCTCACCAGCCCAGTTTTGCGGCAATAAAACCGCCTTGTTTCACCGCGCGTTCATCTTGCGACAATTACTTCGAGAACGCGCTCTATTATTACGTCACAGAAAACGTCGCGCGCCGCATAACCTGTGTAGTGGACGACCTCAATTTCTCGCCTTGTCGATGGGATTTATGGCCAAGTCGGCTTTGCGTNCTTTGGCTTTTTCCTGTTTTCGTAAAAAAAACGTTAAAAAATAGATTGGCTTTTGTTGTCAAGCAAATAAAATGAACATGTAAAACGTAAAAGGACAGATTTTACACTCTGTTAGTTAGTAAAACGTAAAGAGAAGGATCTTAGTGTTCACCCAAAAGCAAGTTAATCAGCAAGATTTCAGAACAATAAACTGTTCCGTTATGCAATTAGTTGTCTGGTTACAGTTAAACCACAGATCAGTGCATGCTGAATTGTGTTTTTAGTTAAAGTAAGGGTGATGTTAAAGCACCAAATAGATAAAAATAAGTCAACCTGAATGCTACTAATTTTGGTAACTTTAACGCCAGCGATAGTAGGAGATATTTTTTTCAATGTTCACACAACCCGGACATGTCATAGGGGTTTTTCCCCGTTTTTAAACACTTTCTCTAGCATTGAAAATAGTGTTTATTGCCAGCAAAGTATAGAAATGAGACACTTCTGCAAACGTGTGAAGTGAAATCGGAATTTCTGTTCGACGTTAGAATACAACAAAAGACCTTTTGGGTTAGTTGAACCAAAAATAGAAACAAAATCAAATTCCAACGAAAGGTCACCAACCACGCACGTCATGCAACTTCGATCAATCAACCGTGAAATAAAGTGACAATTGATCGAAATAATTTAATTATTACGTCATTAACGGCGAGGGTTCGCGGCTGTTTCGCCGATTTCTTTCGCCAATTGCCTGGTGTCATGTCACGAACCGATGCGCCGTCGTTGCTCTATGACGCAAAACAATCACCTGAATCACGTGGTGACGTCACTGATGACGCCACAGCGCATGGTGTCATTTTGGATTGGTTTTGTGCTGCTCATATGTTCGACATAAATTTATGCTTCGCTGAGGGTAATTAAAAATGAAAGTTAAGCAAAGCTTATAAAACCATTGCATTTTTCCTGAAAATTGCCGGTTTCGACAATAAACGTGTTTTTTGATGATGCAGGGGCAAATCCTTGACTTTTTACAATACAGCTGCATAGTCTTCCTACCCAATCAGAGTTTCAACAAACATGCACACTTGCAGTGCAGTGCATTGTGGCAATCAGAACTTAAAATGTGATGAATCACTTCACTACACTGCATCGATTTTTTTGCACACAACATTGCCCATTTCTCGCTTCCAAAAATCACGACTATCCAACACAACAGTTTCATCTACCAAATGCACACCAACCAAATCCTTGTCCAGACATACTATAAAAAGCAGGTTGAACAACTTCTAGAACTAAAAAAAACTTGCCACAGTCAAGCACCTTAGTTTTATAATGTGTAGAGAGAGTTTGTGGGTTAAGATTAGGGTCAATTTAAGTCAGAAAAAAACTTGAACATCCAACCAGACACAAAAGCATGCCCGTTACCTTGATGTATTGCATAGTGAGAACGTCGTCGATTAAACGTAGACTCGCGTTGACTTTTATCCATTTCTTTTTTGTCTCTAAAACCTTTAGTTGTCCTTCGCATAAAAGGTTGGTGTCGGGTGGCTTGGGCTGGTAAAAAAGGTGAAAAGGATTGTCAAATAATCTGCGGTTGTTTGTTTGTTTCATTTTTATCCTCGGGAGGTAGAGCAATGCCTGAATGCGTTATGCTCGTTGTGAGTCCGCCGTCGAGCTACCTGCTTCATTGCAGTTCCGTTAGCTCATTTTTTTATTTGATTTGTTCTTAAATGCAACAATGGAAGAGGATTGTCACTAAAGTTGCTGAGGCATTTTCTTTGGTATAAAACTGTTCTGCAAATTTTCGTTTACTTGTATTCTTTGTTTGTCTGCATCCTAATTTAGCTGAAAGGTGTAGAAACGCGATAAACAGAAATTTATTTTTGCGAATCGTAACAATACTGGATTATACCAAGTTGGCGAATCAGCATTTTCGTGTTTTTTTTTCATTTTTGTGCTGCGACGCGCAATTGAACAAGTTAGCCTAAGGTTGCCTACCTGTTGAAACCACCTCATTTTGTCTCTGATGTAATCGTGCTTTGCAACGAGGTAATTGGTCGACGGCATTTCCCATGACTTAATGACAGACAACACGTGTTCGCTGTAATGCAAAGGCCTTTCCGCGTCGCCGTCGAGAACGACCTCGTATAACCCCCACGACTTGGCGGGGTAACCATGGGTCGAGCAGATGCGTCGAACTAATTCACCGGCGTTCATGTTCACCTACACATAAACTTAATGTCAGTTTAAGACCGGGTTTTTGATAAAACGACTGTTACATATTTCAGTGACATATCATACAGGCATGAGGAAAAGTGATAGTGGCACAGTTTTTGGTTTCGTTTACTGTCAAAAACATTGGTTTACATCTATTTTGATGTTTTAACATTACCTTGTAATTGACACATTTGTCATCTTTGTTGTTGAGATAGATGGGGACCATCATATCGTAGTCCAACGTGGTTAACTACAAACCAAACACACACATT
>QXVZ01009702.1:0-11912 GCA_008931825.1 Phallusia fumigata | reverse complement strand
CATAATTATATTTTTACAACTGCCACCATTGTTAAAATCCAAGCCGTATGGGCTAATCATAAGGTGATCAGGTGACCATATTCAAATTTTGTTTACAACGATATTATTCGTAAATGTACCTCCTTTCAACTTTATCACCCCATTAGGTACCCCAAAAGGCGTTTGTTTTTCATGAACGGTCAATACTTTGTTCAGTAAAATCGACCAAATACGATAAAAGGCCAAACAATAATGCGCTTAAAATTATGAACGTTAAAACATACCGTTAAAAACGAGTAAAATCCAGGGTCCGTAAGGCAATTTTAGGGGAACCGCGAAGCGTCTTTGGTCTCACTTGGTCGATGTTATTTCGCGTGACTACAGATACGTTACGGGTGTACGTTTTATATGCAGCATTGATTGTGGCCTCGTGACAATGCTTGCTTTGTGGATGCGATTGTGGCTTACACAAAGCGTTGCGGGTGTGGAGTTATGAAGTAAAAATTATTTGAGTCAAAGTGAACCGCGAGTCATCGAAAAAAACTGCAGGGGGCCCGTTGTGCAAATAATTTAAAAAAGTTTGAGAACCACTGGTGAAAAGGCAATAAAACAAGTTATTGTAGTGTAATTCACGTTTCTTCCTCATCAAAACTATACAGCAAATATCCACTCTACCCGAATTAATATTTCAATAAAGTCCCCGATGGTAATTGATTAAACCTCTATTTTTTAGGCTGTGATCAAACGGTACATTGGCGACATTGGCGATACCTTATTCTACAAAGAGCATGCCGTTTTTAATCAGCCCAAAATCGTCATTTTGTTATTGGGGGGACACCTGTTAATATTCATACTCGCCACGCTCTTACACACATTTGAAACATTATGCCCGTAAAAATTTTCGATATAATGTGCACACAATGTGCGCGCACATTTCGGTCCTTGCACATTTCCAAAGTAATGTGCACAAAATGTGTGCGCACATTTCGGTACTTGCACATTTTTGAAAAAATGTGCACACAATGTGCGCGCACATTTCGGTACTTGCACATTTTCGATCTAATGTGCACAAAATGTGCGCGCACATTTCGGAGCCCGCACATTTTCGACAAAATGTGCACACAATGTGCGCGCACATTTCGGTACTTGCACATTTTCGATCTAATGTGCACAAAATGTGCGCGCACATTTCGGAGCCCGCACATTTTCGACAAAATGTGCACACAATGTGCGCGCACATTTCGGTACTTGCACATTTTTGAAAAAATGTGCACAAAATGTGCGCGCACATTTTTACGCACATTGTGCGAAAAAATGTCACAACCCCTGTTGTAAAATTTGACTTGTCTTTTCACACTTCCTTAAACTGTTTGATTTTAAATGAGGCTTTAAACGAACCACATTTTGTTTAGCACCACCCCCGTATAGAAAGGAAACTAATTTGACTTACTTGAAAACAGTGCATTCTCGTAATTAAGTTTATGTCTAAAAGAATTCTTTTTCTCGTCAAAAAGCGTTGCAGCACTTTCATATGCGTTCGCTTGTATAGATGTCCGAGATCTGACCTGTAATTTAATGATGACGTTTAAGTGTGACTAAATATTATCTGACGAATAAGAAAAATGGGACGCTTATTATAATAGTTGTACAATTTACATGAAAATTATGGCAAGGATATTGCTCTTACAAACACCAGTGGACACCTGAAAATTGTAGGTCTGAAGATTATGTGGCAATCGAAACGTTTGTCCACCATGGTCTCCACTTCTAACACTAGCGCACCTTCCGTTGAATTTCGAATTGTCCAAGATTGTTCCACGTTGTTCATTTTTCACTATGTTGAATCTGAAATGGATTTGGGAAATTTTTTTTCGGTAAAATGATTCTGTGCGTGTTTGCAGAACATTTATTTTGGGGTAAATTTTGACTTAACGCACACTTTGGGCCAAATTTCGCAATTGACCGATAAAAGTTTGCTGTATACCTTATCACAACGAGCACATTATTCTGTGTTCGCTTTCGATGATCCTTGAAACGGGTTGAATCCGTAAAAAACGAAGATAGTCGTTGAACAAAAACCCATATAAGCACCCACACAAGCTCTGTGAAAACGATTAACATTCATTTACCCCGCTCCAATGATGTCGGCATTTGGAACGCTGCTGTGATTTTGAAAGTGACAGCGTTGACCCGGCGCGCAGTTTATCTCATCGGAAAAGTCGCCGCAGTCGTTGTCACCGTTGCAGACCAGTCCCGAATCCACACAAGCCATGCCTATAATGGAAGACAAACACACACAAAATTGTGTAATGATTTTGTTCACTATCGTTTTCATGTATGTCGCCTTTAAAAAACCAAAAACTGATTTAAATGGGCTGAGAACCACACCTTTTTTTTAATATGCGGCAAACCTAATTGCGAACATCACAGAGAAATTCGCTTTATTTCTCGACAGGGTCGGTTACTGGGTTGGATGAGCTGCCCATGGTCTCTCTAGTTATCACTACTCACCGTAATTACACTTGGTCTGAGTGGAAAGGCATTTGTGTGGAGGCAAGGTTGATGTAGATTGACAACTGCTGATGTCAATGTCCTTGTTAGGTCCGTTGCATCCACTGCCACCGAACATGGCCGGTCTAGCCACAGTTCGGACGCGGCTCTGAACATAATATAGATTTTGAACTAGGCTTTGATATTAAACAAACTTGAAACACTTAATTAAAACCACAACTTCTAGAAACCTTGTGTATAGTGAATACATTGTAATGTTTAGGCAAATATTTTGATTTTAATTAAGGTAGGCTACTCTTCAAGTCCTTGTCTTGTTTCTGAAAAACATTTAGTTATGCCACTTTTAACCATTTGTGCAAAGTCACAGCAAAGCCGGAAAACGTTTTCAATTTCTGTTTTCGGATCGCAAGTAGTATCAACATGACCACAATAACAATTAGTGAACCCTTTTTTACTGTAGTGAATTTAATGCAGAACGAATCAGACAAATTTACAGTTGCATCTAACCCTTGAGTTCATTCCAACTCCGGAACAAGCACTCCATGCTTTCCACGATCCCCAAGCGCAATAAACAGGAACATCGGGTATATAGCACGCTCTGTTATAACACGAGACGCTTTCAAAAAGATGGGGGCATTCTTCATCGTAGTAATCGTAGTTCGTAATTTCGTATCTTTGCCTGAAGGTGGAACCCTCACCGCAGCTCCGGGAGCACTGGGACCATTCGCTCCAATATGAAGTCTGCAACCGTATAAAAGACCAGATTTGCGTTAGGTTTGTTTTACACAAACTTTATGCGCAAGAACACTTTCGTTGGGTAATTCTTTCGATCATTTTTGCATCGTTTCTTTTGGGCTCTACAAACTACTTTACCATATTCTTGTGTGAGCGACGTTTTGAAACTTAAAAACTTTTCATGAAGTATTAGGGTTTGAGCCAAAAAACCTCACAAGCAACAGTTATTTATTTGATGAAGTCTTGCTTCTGCTTACCTCGCACCGATGATGATCGCGACATGAAACAGAGATTTCCACACACAAAATTGCCAGCAAAGCTAGTACTTGTACCCCACGGAAACACTCCATGTCGCTTTGCCTTCAATCACCTGCAATATGCCCAGCACTAAGTCCCATGCCTTTTATATGCTCCCTTCGAAAGTCCTCGCCGTTGTAAAATAGCCCCAGTTGCAGCTTTGTATAGGTGCTTGCGCCAGTTGAGCAAATGTGGAAAGTTCACACGGAAGTAACCCATAGGCAAGCCTATTCAATCAATTTCGGCAAAGTTTTCTGATATTTTCGCGCCCCATGACGTTTTCAGGTTGCGCATCTATAACCGACATAAAGATTATTTTAGTGGTAATGTGCCGCTATGATTTCTTTCACCAAGCAAAATAAATTAAACTGAACTCAAAGTGAGCTTTGTTTGAACGGTTACCGTTCGAAGCGTTGTTCTGTTCTAATCGCTACAGAAAACGTCAAATGAAAGGTGAGAGATTCCCATGGTTAAACAATCCAACTTGAATGTAGACTTTAGACAACGCTTATTGCAAACATGGTTTGGATTCTTAATTTTGGAACAAAAAACGCATTTAATCTTACCGATGCAGGGACTTTGGTCAGTGTAGGACACCGTGTTGCTACTTCGAGTAAGTTTCGAAAATATTTTAATTCAACCGACCAAATGCATGTTACTCGGAAGAAGTTTTAGCGTGCATCTACGTTTGGTTTATCTTCACTGCAGTATCTTGTACCTAGATTCACAATCTAAAAGATAAAACGTTTGGCTTTGTAACGGTCACGTGTACAAATGGCAAATTGTCCTTCTAAATAATACGGACTTCGAAGAGATGAAATCGTTTGGGTAGACTCGCTTTTAACATTCTTCGGCATTTGCAAGCAAGCAGCTAGCATGTGGTTGCCTTACGGACAAATACAACGAAAGGAACGGTAGTGAAACAATCCTATTGTGTAATAAACCCTCATAATCATTCTGTGATTTCAAGCAAGGCAAACGTAATGTGTTTGTTTTTGTCAGGATTTAAACCAGTGGCGCAAATCCATAAAAGTCTTTTTTTGGGAGGGGGATTTTAACCTCTGTAAGTAATTGGTGTGTAGATGACGTCAGTTTTGACATAACAACACATATATCTTTTTGTTCGACTGAGACAATCCTAAAACTCCCGTAAAACTGTGTTAAAAAGTGTTTTAAAATAAAATCAGTTTAATGCCACAGGAAACCAGCTTTAATCCCACTTAAAAGTTAAACCAGATTTTGACTTTCATGTTTATTAAGTAAAATATAGCCGTATGACTTTATTGAAACAATCGTAACACAAATGTTGGGATAACAGATAAATAGAAGTCCCATTCCCCCAACCAAACCTTTGAGAGACATGTCCCCCGCGTGCCCCCACCCAGGATTTGCGCCGGAAATTCAAACTCTTCAGTTTTCTAATCGGAATTTCGCACCATAGGCAGGTTTCGATATTTGAAAAGATTGCCACGCCACAGTTTCGTTTACGTCAGGCAACTTTCTGAAGCGTTGAGGGCACGCACACCGATCGGGTCAACACCCTATTTACTTCATTGCATGACAGTTTCGAATGGTGTATGTTGCAACTAGTTGAATGAACTCTTGCCGTTGGCAAGTCAGGCCACAACCTTTCAATACCTGATGTCGTCCATTAGTTGCACGATGGTTGAATAGGTGGCGCAACGACCTTTTGCTCTCTTGGGTTTCCAAGAGCTCAACATCACAACGAATTTATAAAAAAGCTGGCAAAGGGGCCTGTTATAAGGTATCTGCCCGACTATTACAGTGTAGCTGCAGCGCGTTCAACCTCAATATTTTTGCGCCGCTTGACTTTTTACTGTTGCGAAGCTATTTCAGGCCTGTTAATTGACTTTGTCCTATCGCGTGACTATGTTTTTTTTCACAAAGCGAAATAAACTTAACTCAATTATTGACAATCTGCCTTTTACGTTTTTAGTTGTTTCGCAGGGCTGTTGTTGGAGGCAACTGAATGCGAAAAAGAGGTTAATTTACGCCGCATATGATTAAAACAAATTAGAAGGCGATTATAATTAACAACAAAGGGAAACGCGAAGTTACCTAGATGAGCGTCACTGCCCGGGGTAAAAACTGCCGACGTAGGTTTTATGAGGTCTGCAAAAGCAGGAAATAATAAGATCACCGATCACGCCTCGGGTAAAACCCATAGTGCGGCTGAAGTTTCCCAAAGGTAAAAGCTACGAAGTAACATAAAAGCTATGGTATAAAGTTATCTATTCTGTTTTCCTGTCTGCCATGTAAACGAAATATGTTGGCATTATCAGGACTTGACTAAAACCCCTAAATCTGACATAAAATTATTTCGTTCGCCAGGCTTAATTTTGACTACTAAACGATTGTCTCGCTTGAGTACTCATGATGTCAAAGTACTCGATTGGAAACATTATTGATATGCGATTGGGTGTGTGTTGCAGTTTAACAACATATTCACTGCTTTGAATTTGCAAAATTAATTGTCGAAATGAGGCAAAATACCTCTTGCATTCGGCATTTTGCTTTTTGTTTGGCAACGACATTTTGATAGGTATTTCTTTAATTTGTTTATTGCTTGCACGATGTTCAAGTAGTTAAAGTAACCGCCTTACATTCATATAGCTGTTGGTTCTTCTCAACATTTCGTTTTGTTTGTTGTGTTTGTCCGAGCTAAAATCTTTGCCAAAAGTGGTCGAATACAATGCGTGACCTCGTGCCATTAGAACTGGAATATAGGCAAAGTTCAGAAGATCCTTTTCTATGACAACGTATTTTCGTTTGCGATGCATGTTAAACTGATCAACATTATTTTTTACCCTTTAAAAAGCGAAACAAACGCATGTAATTATGTGATTTTTTACATAACACATCAGTAAAAACAATTTGTCTTCCATCACTAGCTATTTGAGACTTATTATGCTTAAGGTTTTTTGTTACATTATTATGTTCATTTAAAATAACATCTCTTTCCTTATCTATTCTCTCGTGGGAAATACCAGAGGCTGAGGATTTGCCCTAAGCAAGAAACCTGGTGATCTGCGCTGGCACAAGCCGCCCAGCACGCGTCCATTGGACGGCGAACTGTTAGTGTTATCATTAACCATAATCCGGTTTTAGCACTTTCGAATGCATCTCAACTGGGTCACTTTCCGTTGCCTCTGCCACTATGTCTTAAAACAGCGGACGATCTCTATACCCACATATTCTTACAGTAGCTATGGCGTTTTTACTGCGTGAAAACATTGCAAATCATTCCCGTCGTCTTTACAGCAGTATGGTAAACGTTTCAACAGCGGTTTGGCCAAAGTAATTCGGTCCACGTAATCGCTTATGTATTTTCAGCTTGTTCAATCGCTTTTTGTATGGATCCGGCATAGTTCTTATACCTGAACGATAATTTCCTGGTTATTTGCTAGTATGTGGTAAACGTCTATTGGATAAACTTACGTGCGCCTAAACTCCACAGCGTTGCAAGCGGCCAAATATGTATGTGCCAAACAAAACGAGGTGTCACATAAGATAATACCAACCGCTCATTTCAATGTTCACATTTAAAAAGTGCACAATTAACAGCATTTAAAAACATGGGAAATTATTGGTCAATAAGCCGACTATTTTAGTTTGTCTAAAGTCTAAAAGATTTTGTGATGATATGACATTTTATTTGTAACTGAATGAATAGTAAAGGTATTTGAAACATGTTTTCTGTGCAATACCAGATAGGGGTAGGGTTACACATCTTATTCTTGTGTCACACTACACAACCAAATTATAAAATCAAACAAGTAATTGAATAGAAAGTACACAGGACGAAAAGGTTCCCTTAACCAATTTATTACCTTTACAACATCAGTTTTAGTTTGTTTATGTGGGCCAGACATGTAACTTAGTCGCAGTTAACGACCTTATCCAGCTTAGAACACCTACCGACGATAAGTGATAAGTAGGGCAGGGTAATGGCATCCGACACAACGAGGCTTTTATCATATTAAACTACGGACATCCTTATCGTAAACTTGATCAGAAGTTCCGAATTCAATTACACAGTTCCTTCCAGCTAGAACGCTTTCGATTTTCCTCAATGGCATCATGTGGAAAAGTATTTTTTGTGTACTGCTTTCGAAAAAAAGGTTATAATAACTATGTATAGTTATGTTGGTATAGTTATGTTACGAATCTGACGCTAAAAAATCAACGCTGTTGTATTTTGAGCCAGAGTTGTAATTGGGCCCTTATTATATAGGTCCAAACCCAAAGATTTATCAAAAGCTTTAATATGACTCGAAATTAAATATACCAAACCGAATAAACCAAATTCTTAGGTAGGCCAGCATAAAGATTTAGGTAATGTACTTTGTACGCAACATGTTTGCTCTCTGCAAAAGGTTTTTAGCACCTTGTGCGCCTGCACATTCGTGTAACGCATGTCAAATTACGACGCAAACCTGACAAAATGTGACAACCCGAAAACCAAAGTCATCAAACAATACCTTAAACTCGAACACAAAGAAACAAAATGTTCGTCTGCAATGCCAGCGTAAATGTTCTCACAATAGCAGACAGAATCTATACAATATAAGCAAAAGTGCAGATGCCAAACATAGCAAGTTTTCATTCCTTGTATTTGCCTCGGTCCGACGCGCACCTTGTCACGCACTTGTCCCATCGATGTGTCCGTCTGGTGCGTATTTGCATTACGCAGATAATGCATTAGACCAACAGTGGATTAGGCCAGTGCAAATAGCGCGCCTTACGTTTGGCGAGGCATCTTCGCTCGGGGATTAATTAGTGGCTACAGTTGATTTTTTTGCGACGGCCTTTTGTTTCTTTTTCTCGCGGCCGACACGAAAGTTGGGTCAAGAGGCGTTTAAATAGCGACGCCGACAAAACTTGATTAGGTGTCATGACTCGAATTGAATCCTGATCTCAGGACGATTCCATTTATTGCTTTATTCTACCACCTATGGCTTAGGGAAAGGATTTTTTAAAAAGAGGTTCTGAGAAAGAATATGTGTTCTAGTTATCCGTTTGCAAAAAAAAATTACGTTAATTTTTTTATTTCAGAGTTATCTTGAAGCAGATTAAGTGGATTTTATGCATAACTCTTGTGGTTTGTTTGACGTTTAGCATTCAAAGATAAACATGTCTATCGGTAAGGCTTGCTTTGGTCGAAATCTAATATATTATTTAGTAATGCTGGATAAATACACAATTCGTTGATAGAAAGTTTAGTTTAAAAGCAAGATTATGGTATCAAAATTTCTTTGCAGAGAAGAAAGCTATGGGATATTTTTCATCTGTATTCAGTTTTACGTGTAAAAAGTAATGTTTTCTGCGTTGGTGGTAGCCTAAGACTTTCGTAAAGTATTCATGCCAGAAAGGTGTTAGGAAATGAAAGTGTTGAATAGGAAAAGGAGTTTAATTTTAGACAGGTGACTTACCATTTATTTGGCGGTATACTATTTATTGGGTAAAATAATTCTTCTCAGTTGAAAAAACGATTTTATTTTTCAGTATTCTGCAAAAGCCATTGCTAAATAGTACTTATAAACCAGTATGACTCCTACGGTATTGAACACAGTAGAAACTCCACTTTTGACCTGCGGCGATACCAGCGCTCAAACCTGGAGGGATAACGACGTTGCCTACTCATACCCTTCTGGACCAAGGCACACCCAAGCAGTTTGTGAAGCTTCATCATACTTTACAACTTGCGGTGACAACAACTTAGAACCCATACCGGCCAAGCCTCAGACATCAAACTGCGTTGTTTCCACAAATTCCCTATCCTCAAGCGCAGGCTACGCGACTTTTAACGATTTTAGGGGCCTTTACCCTTACAGCGACGCTGATGTTCACATGCAGGATAAACCTACACCTACGATTGCGGGCTTGCCTCATTATCAACCTGGAGGTTATCACGAAAGCCCAGGAANCGTGCTGGTTTTTCGATGCTTGAGCACTTTGCGATGACCGCGGACCAGTTTCCAGTCTCTGGTACGAATTGCCAAAGCCGAATCAGGACCAACTTGCGCAAGCGCGAGCGCAATTTGAACATCAACAAGGCGTTTGAAGACCTAAGAGGGAAGATCCCAAATCTTCCAGCGGACACCAAAGTATCAAAGATCAAAGTATTACGCCTTGCCGCGGATTACATCAGACATTTAAATCAAGTACTGGAAGAGGCAAACGATACACAGGTTAATAAAATAACCCCCAACTTAATGAAGTTTCATGCCAACAAAGCGGTTAATATAATAGGGATTGTTCTAAAATGTTTGGTTTAAATCAGTTTTTACTCTTGACAGGATTCAGTAGAGTCTTCAGCTGAAATGGGCGATACTTTGTTTCCGTCTAGCCCGCCACAAGAGGGCAGTAGGGAGTCACGAAAACGTTCCCTAGACGAATTCAAGGTCGACCCCGAAATTGTAACTATCAAGCGTAGGAAAATAGACTGGGTAAGTAACGCTACATTAAATTTCTGCAGCTTTAAACACAAACTTTTCATGGAAATGTAATGCAAATAACACAAACGATAACATACATTACTTTACAATGCAAAGGGCCTACAAACCTGTGCAGTTTAGGTTTTTGATGTGTTTTCTTTTTATAGACTCGTATTCAAGAGGAAATAGCGCGCCACGACAATTCCTCAAAATCAAAACGTCATGTGAAGCAGACATGCTCCTATCCACAGCAATCTTCTATCCAAAACACTTTCACACACCCGTGCTCCTCAATTCATTTTCCACAATATTTAACGCAACAGACACTCGACAACTCCCAGTCTCAGAGCTTTGTTTTCTACCCAGCGGCGAATTCTAGCCATCAGCCGCATCCGTCAGAGGTCGCTACGCACATGGTCAATGACACTTCGTTTTCGCCAGCATCTTTTTCCAGCTGGGAAACTGAATGAGACGTGTTTTTGTTCTTTTCTATGTTATACTGTGGTTTATCGTTATCGCACACCGACGAAAATATATATTTACCTCAAATAAAATTGTTTTCCTCTTGAAAAAATGTTGCACTTGGTATCAGTAAATAACAAGTTTTTTAACGGTGTATTTTTAGCTGGTACAATTTGAACAAAAATTTTACAAAGATTTCAGAAAATGAACCAAAAATCTTTAACCAGATTAAATTCAAATTAGTTGTGTATAAATTTCGCGCCACTGTATAAAGTTTAGTCGATAGTTCTTAAGTACCATAGAATAACACAAAGAGTACCACAAACATTTCTTTTGTGTGGCAGCTTACAACTGAAATGTTACTTTTTAACGTAGTAACCAACATATAGACGAACCTTGACAGCAAACAACGGTATATTTTCTAGCCACCTGCACAACGTTTAGTTTTTTAAAAAAAACTTGAACATTATGAATACTTTCAAAATCTGTAGCCTAGTCTGTTCAACTTGACAGCAATTTCCGGTAATCTAAAATAGTCTGCGGTCACTTGTCCATCGGTCAAACCCATTGACCACAGTATCAACAAACAACGACACTCTGAAAAGGTTTTCGGTGGCTTGTCCCTATTCATAGCAAATGACGCCACGGGTAGAGGTCTTGAGGGTATAGACCACTTTTTGGTCCTCAAAAGGTTGCGATTTAGAAACAAAAACTTAATTGGAGGATGATGTAGCGCACCATTTTAAGCAAAAGTTATGAAAAACCTTACCTAGCAAAGGAGTGTTTTATGTAATAAGGACGATTGGGAATATATTTTTATTTTATTCCTCTTTTAGCTTTTACTAAAGATTTGGTTGGAATAAATATGTGACAAAACCATTGTTTTTCCATGCCCGTTTAGTGCTGTGGTTATAACAGATCCAACGTACACCGAAATCTACTGCATACACTTAAAAATATACTGACCCAAATAGTTCCTTAAAGTAACATGATTTATTCATCAAACGTTTCGGCGATAACTTATCATCAGATTTATGACGGATCCGTGTTCATTGTTCCAAACTACTGGATATAAATTTTGTTCCCTGCATCAGGTTTGGTCTTTCTAAAGCGCAAACCATAAACCAAACTAAAGTGAAGTTACTTCAACATACTTCAATCAATCCAACTTGAACTGATTCTTACTTTTCGTATTGTATCGCACGAGGGACGCAAACATATTAGTCGATGACGTCATACGCTTGGTGCCGCGCCGTAATCGCGTAAGCCGTGTTCCAAGCGCTTAAACTCGGTGTCAGGTGACCTCGGGAGTCACGACCCGCTGTTGCCATGCAAACACAAGCGCCGATGTCAGACTTCTCGGGAATGAACCGACTCCTTCGCGTCAGTTTTGCCCGCTTATGCGTAATTGGATGCCAGGCAGCGGTGAAACCACGCCGCCAGAAATGTTCTCCTGATTGGATGAGTAGT
>QXVZ01009691.1:0-13259 GCA_008931825.1 Phallusia fumigata | reverse complement strand
TTACAACATATTCACTACATGTAAGCTCACAGTCAGTTATCTTTTTAAATAATCTACTTTTCAAGTCTGCATCTCCTATTAAAGCTTATCATATTTCTTACACAATGAAAAGTAAGTACACACCCTTGCTCTCATGTAACCATGTTCACTTTGAAGTTCGGGAATAACGTGTGACTTGAGCATCAACTCCAGTTGATCTTTGTACATTTTCCTCTTCAACAAAGTGTCTCCTAGGGAACCAATTATGTGCAAAATCCCGTCTTTCCGTCGAGCTTTGTCGCCATCTGGAGGCGGCGTCTCAGTTAACACACTAAGAAAAAGAGAAATAAAATGTTATCTATGTAGATTGCGAGTACAAGATGTGATATAAAAAAACGGTTACAAGCAACCATTTGTTCAAAATTTGTAAAAAAATTCTTAACTTAGAAACAAACGTAGCTGTCAAAGAACTGGTATACAGTAAACACATTTTTCTGCAAACGATTCGCCAACTACTGTTTTATCTTCAGTGAGTAATAACGTCAAACTTAAAATCATGCGTGATGTACACAAGTGAGGTAAAAATGAAAATTTCTTACAATATATTTCAGAGGCTAAAATTCTCATAGGTTGAGATCAGTTGTAACTAACGGGCCACAGTTGGTAAAATTACCCGTAACAAAATCCCATGGTTTTTTGAAGAACTTGTTTTCTTTTAGAACAAGCTGAATGCAAAAGACATTGAGCTGCACTCGCTGGTGAAAGAAAATCTTCAAACACATCTGTAAAAAAATATATGTTGTCAATGTTACTCTATCGGTGCAAAGAATAGGAATGAGCCAAATATGGAAGAGTTCTGTTTGGTTAAACATCAAGCATCAGTGATCAGCCAAGCACTGTCTGTGCATTATCATGTCACTATATTTGATTATTCACCAAATCTTTGATTTTTCAAACTAAAATGTTCCCCCAATGATTTTTTGTTTGCACAACAAAAATCCAAATATTAAATTAAGTTAAAAATAGTGTTTATCGTTTATCATTTGTATACTGAACCAACCCCTAAAACAGGCACACTAAAATGCTGCAAACAAACATTTGATTTTCCTGTTATTCGCCTTCAAGTTTTTGTCATTTAAGTTGAATCTACTTACCGAATTTCATCCTGATATATTCGTGCGGGTCATCCTCCCAAACCTCTTTATCCTCATCCGTAAAACACATGAGAGGAAAGATTATGTCCTTCAACAAATCCTGTAATATTGAAACAGATTGTAATTTAGCACTTCCCCCTTTCCATTGTCTTGTTAATGACTTCTAGCTCTTTCGGTAAGCACAGCTAAAGACAGACTATCCAGGAGTCACCAGACCAATAACACTAAGGTTAGTCTCGCATCTACGAACCTTGATGTAAAAAATGTTTCCAACCATTGCACTACTGTACCACAAAACAAAACTTCGAATACATATATGGCCGTTAGGGTTTGCATATGTTTTGTCCTTCGAAGCAAATTTAAAGAACTTACTACGTAGACATCTTTCATTATTTTCCATGTATGCGCATGGCTGACCGCTTGATCGAGGAAATGTAACGCTTGTTGTAAAACCCGAGGGGCACAATACTCCTTGTTGCGGTAAGCAGCTAAAATCTTCAAAATCACTTGCAGAATTGCAACTAAAACAACAAAATGGTTACAGAAGTTTTGTATTGTCACCTATCGATTCGCTTATTTTAGCTTACCAGAGTATCTTTTCAGGAAAAATTCAGAGAATTCATTGTACTCCTTGGTGACGCTACCGGGGCTGCCATACCTTTACACAAGTGTACATGATAACATATTAATAAGCATGGATNGAATAATGTTGTGTACAATAACCGTAAGTTGGTTTCTAAATTGACAAAATATTGTTGAAAATCAAACAAATTCATGCAGAAAAATTACAAAACCAAAACCGAGCATATTTGACCAGCAAGTTTTCCTTGGGTACACAAATACAAATTTTTCTTTACCTAATAATATCAGGGGCATGAATAATTGCCTCAACAATGTTGTCACGAATAACGGTTCGATCGTTTTCATGAATGCTGAATATTTCGGATATTGGCGTTCCATCCCGGTCAACTTTGTCATGCCATGATTGTGTACACATATTTTTCAAGTAAATTGCCCCAGATTGTCTTGTAGCCATGGGTATCTCCTCTGACATGACAAGTTGTAACAGAAGAGGGGTAAATCCGGCAATTTTGTGCATCTAGAATTAATAAGTCAAAATATTTATCAGATATACAATGACCATGAAGTGAATATATTGCATTGCAAATGTCTCCGCATTATGTACTGATAACGACAAGATCGATTGTCAAAATGTGTGCACTACAAAGCAATATCATCTCTTTCTTGTTCACGGACTTTTGTTCATGTAAAAATCCAAAGCAAGTTAATCTTTTCAAGAGGGCTTGAAATAGTTTTAACATAAGATGAAGGGTGGTGAAAAGGTGAAAAACAGTCACGTAAATGTCAAAAACAAGAAGTCTTTAAACCACTGGTTAATTACCTGCCTTTTAATTTGTCAGTGAATGTTTTAAGAAAACAAATGAATGTGTATGTTATGCTTTGATACTGGATTATACTTACTTCATCCAATTTGGCTTCCGCTTCTTTCCGGACGTTTGGGTTCATTGTGCCCTCCAAAATTTGAACGATTTCAGCAGGATTCATTTTGAATAATTGGTTTTAAGCTACTAGACCAAACAAAACCTTAAAAACGGTCAACATTGTTTTTGGGTTAGACATCAGAAACATTGTAAGGTCAATATCAAACAAAACTCTTGCATATATATATATAAGGCAATTTTATTAGGATGTAAGTTAATTCACAACTTTTCTTGTGCAAATTTAGTTGCCATGTTGTCCATTCACATTGATCCGTTTTTTCTAAACCCAAATATTTTTAACCTTGCAAGTTAGTATGAAACACTAAAACTAAAATCAATATCAAAGCGTCTTTATTGCATTTATATCAATTCTGACACACCTGGAAAGTGTAAAAGATGGCCTTAACTTGTAAAACGAGTTATTTTTATCAAAACAATTCACATTTTTTTACACTCGCACGTGAAAGAAAAACTTCTCGGTTCATTGATCAACGTCTTTAAGTACTTTAACGGAACAAGATTTTAAATTATACAACAAATTAAATTTTTTTAGATATATCGTAACTGGAAAGAACTGACAAACTTTTTGTTAATTTTTGTTTGGTTACTTTTATAAAAAAAAATACACACACTTTCGCCCAAAATTAGACGTCTTTTTATACAATACAATCTCGACAGAACGTTTGTAGTAGCAAAAATTTTTTTATGGATTGATAGAAAAACACAAAGGAATCCGTATTCAATTGGAAATTGCCATGCATGCTTATAATAATAATTAAACAAAAGTTTGCTAAGTATATTATACGCATGACTGATTTGGCGCGAAACTNGGACAAAACGTTTGGTAAGTTATTAGGTTTTTTCTGTAACCGTTTTGTAACTTTCATAAACATCTAAATTCTAAAATTAGTTTCTAAAATTGCAGAATTACTTAGATTTTGATTAAAAGTGCCACAAAGTGGAAGGGCGGTGTGAAAAAGTTCCAAATTAACAAATCCAGTTGACAAACTTGGCTGATATTTCCTTTTGCAAATTGTGGTTTTCTGCCCTATGTGATTTCTCTTCTTTCGTTTTTGTCTTTCTTTTGCTTGGTTTGACATTTACCAAAGCACTCGTTGGCAATCACGACAAGAATATAATATTGATCAGAATCGACATGTCATTATTATGCTAAGCGTATGCGTTGCAGCGAAGGTTTGCTAATATTGCATCGAATTGCGCATGGCGCCAGAACAACAGAGGTAGCAAGCGTTATGACAACTATTCTAGGCAAGAAAACAGGATGATTGCGTAAAATACAGGGGGTAGTTTTAAGGTTATTTGGAGCTAGATGGCAAGACCTTAACATCCATCAAAGGCGTAATACCACAATGTTGGCACGAATATTGGGCAAAACGCAAGTTTTACAAAGCAAAAACAAATGTAATAAATGAGTGGAATAGTTTTTGTACAATAGTATACGTAAACAAAAGCAGCAAATAAAAAGGCATTTGAACTGTCCCTGACATACCAGCATTGCGTTGTAGCATTTCGAACACTTTTGGTAAAGGTTACCCAGAAGCCAACGGTGAAGATTACTAAATATAATTATAAGTTTTTACTCAATCACAAAGTTTCCACACACACCGTTATGGTTGACTGCATGAAGTTCACTGATAAACCCGTTTCTGGCGCTTTGGAACTTTAATTGATAAATTGTTTCGGGATTTCGCTGCTACATGGGTAGATATCGGTTAATCCAGTCAAGGTAGTGAGATACTCTGGTGTAGATACCAGGGACATTTGCCTCTGCACAGCCGTATCCCCACGAGGTGACGCCAGAGAGGTAAAAACTTCCGTCGCTTCTTTGGCACATCAGTGGTCCTCCACTGTCACCCTGTAGTTGTAGAAACAAAGTAAGATACTAACATCAGAAGAAAGGCTTTAATGTTGCCTTTTTTATTTTGTAGACCAGGGTCGGGCAATTTTATCAATATAAAAGAGCCATTTTAATCAAATAAACCACTTAAACCTCATATAAATACCAATTTAATGGCACCAGAAGTTATGTTTTATACTCGATTTATACAGAGTGGTCGTTTTATGAAACGAACGCTGTAGAATGTCGTAATCATAATGAATGCAACGCAAAACTGTGTCAATCACACTGCTGTTTCTTGAGGTCACGGTAGCGAGATAGAGGGATGTGGCTGTGGAATGCAGGTTGCCGACCGCTGTTTTAGCCATGAAAGGATGTTTAAATTCAACTGATAAAGCGCCGCAATATAAGGTGAGTGGGGGAGGTTAATTTAACCTGCATGAAATAAACGCTCGCTCGCAATGCGTTTTTTGCGCGGCCCGCTTAAACAACCATTCTAAATCTTTTACGACAGAGTAAAAACCCCGTCAAAGTAGTAATTGGGCATGTTTTTGTTTATAATTGTCTTTGTGCTTTGTTAAAGTTGGACGTATACTAAAATGTCTTAAATTTCACTTTCCCCAAAAACGAAAGCGTATATTGTGTTGGCTTATGTGTTTAGCTCTGTGGTTCGGTTAACGTCAAAGACCTGGTCCTATAACAAACGTTCTGCTTCAACTATCGCTGAGACTCGCATAAATGCCACTTTTACTTCAGACAGTTAATTTAAAGCGTCATCGGCAAACCTAATTTATGTTTGCGGTCCATAAACTTGCGCTAAAACACTAAGACGGCCCCAGATGCTCAAAAACTTGGACCATCCTGATTTAAACGAAAATTGCCAACAGATACTTAACGCCAGAGTAGTAACACTTAATACAAACCAGATAAATTGAAATACAAAACTTGTCACTTACTTTACAAGCGTCCACTCCGCCTGTGAAGTATCCTGCACAAATCATGTTAGCTGCAATAGCTGAGTAGTCTCTAAAGCTTCCGGATTTGATCTTCTTACATCTGTCGTTCGATAGAATGGGGATGTCCCCTTGTTGTAAAACGGTTGGTAGCTGGTTCGACAAAGCTGAAGAATATATTGGAGAGTGCACCCACTAATTTCACTAAGTCGTTCTAATTTGGGATGGGCCAAAATTACAAAAGTTCTGCTTTGTCGAGCATCTCATGTAAATACTCGGTGCCTGGTCAAGCATACCCGGAGTGTTGTGTAACTATAGGTGTGGAATAAACAAAAAAAGTTTGTTTTTTAACTGGTCAAATGCAGAGAGAAAACGTTCTATGATTTTTGCGTCGTAATTAGGACTTGTTTTAAACTTTGCTCATCCTACACGATGTTTAACAGACGACATCGGACCCGAGTACTCATCTGTACCGATTATTGTCTTTTTTGATGCTCGGTACTCGGCTTAGCTTATTCCTATTGCCAATGATTACCTTATAAACCCTAAATTTTGACCTCATGTATTTGAACACATGTGTGATTTTCGCATTTACCCATGTTAGTCCTGATCCCCATTTAGCAACTACTATATGGTAATGCAACATCCCGCCACCAAACCACACCATGTTTCTCACACTCCCCAAATCCAATCAGTCCGACAACTTACTGTAGCTTCCCCATCCCACAATCCAGCACTTGCTCCCGGGAGAGGGGTTGTCCCACCGGGATGTTGGGAGGCAGATCGGCCTGATAAGTCGACTGAAATGAATTTCGCTTTGAAGTCTGATCATCGCTAAGTCCTTGCGAGGGATATCAACGTTGCTGTAACCATGCAAGATGAAGTACGTTATCTGAAGCTCCAGGCTGCCCCTCTCGCGCCCCTGGCGGCGATGTTGACCGGCCAGTACTGTCCACCTGGTGTCGCTGTTTGGTCCAGTGTTGATTTTTCTGCGAGACAACGAGAAATTTTGTGTTAACCCGAAGCCAAAGCGAAATCGTCTTTATGTGTGAAGCAGTATTTTAGAGAAATGTAAAATTTTAACGGAACTTAGCAAACGTTACAAATTTTGCATGAAGGTTTATCCAGTTTTGAATCTTGTGAGTAAAAATTATATGTACCGATAGAAACAAAATGATCAAGCGCTCTCGTCGTATATTTTTACAATTTTGTTTGGACTATGCGTCCTGTGGATTTGTGTGTGTGTACAAAACAGATTTGGTTTCATGCGCAAACAAATAAATTTAAACACCCACTTCATTTTGAGACAGTGTGCAGCTGTTATGACCCACTTCGGTGATACGATCGACCCTCCACAGAAAACATCTTCCTTGCTGAAATCCAAAAGTTAATTTTAATCCACACAGCATCCGAAACAAGGTTGGGCTTTAGAGCGGTTGGATTCTAATCTGATGCTGTTTGCTAATCAAAGCTTTTTTCTTTTTTACTGTGAGGGTTTAACATTTCAAATCGAAAATTTGTACATGAAATTAAAAGTAAGTTATACTTTTTTAGTCCTATTAGAGCACATCTTTAGTGGGGTGGCCCAAGTTTTTTTTTCACGGGGTTCGAACCCGGGAGGGGCCCGAGAACGAATCCCNCCGGGACGATCCCGAGAACGAATCCCGATCAGTTTTTTTTCATGTCTGTATATGGGTCGAGCGCCTCAGTCCATTCGACCAAGCGCTTGCCCGGGGTGGCCCAAGTTTATGAGCATCTGGCGTCGCAATGGTGCTTTAGCGCCGGCTAGCGGACCACAAACCTCAGATACGTTTAGCGGTTGGTTCTAAAGCAATTAATAGGGGTAATGACAGAGTTGCAGGTGGGTAATTAGATAAACCTGTCAAACATAGATTAACGATACTTTGCTTTGAAACTGTGAGAAATGAATATTTGGCTCAAACAGAAATTGGTAATACGGTAAAAAAGTAGGTAAGAACCACGGTATTTTGAGGAAAATCTATGTACAAAATGACTCTTACTCTCGGAGCTGTACGATCCACGGCCAGCTACTTTCAACAGCCTCCCTCCCCCCAACGATACGGAGCTGTGGACGAACTGTCGAAAGGTCACCAGGCGACGACGGCTTGCCACACTTCCACGGTAGTTTGGTCTGGAAAGAAGTTTCAAGAGAATTACCGGCAACTGTTTGCTTAAAATGTAACCAAGGGTGTAGTAGTAATTTTAAAGGTGCCCGACCACTGCCACATTTTCGTCGAATTTTGGGAATGGATTGTTAGTCTCATTTTAGTACTTGGTGGGCGGAACACAGTCGAGCTACCTTTACCTCATTGCAGTCAGCTGGATCGTATTTTGTTTAGATTGTTCGATATTTGTGAATTTTGTTTTACTTATTGGCTCTGTTTAGTTAGAGGAATGCATCTGAAGTTTCTTGTTTAGGGGAAACACAAGCGACCGAGACAGGATTAGAACCCACAACCTTGCGAACACAAGGCTGATTAATTTGACACAACGAGCTTCTAGAATTGCCATAGGATTAAAACTAAAAAACTTACAAAGTTTCAAGGCAGTGAACTTCCACCCACCTGACATCTTTCTCCTGTGAACTGCGACTTGCACGTACACGTGTACTTGGTGTCGGTTTCGGTGCTTCCCCGACATTTCCCGCCATTCAAGCACGGATTCCTGTCGCACGCCTTCCTGGCTGCGAAAGGAAATGAAATGCATTGTAAGTTTGCCTGCTGGGATTTTCCCGACAAAGGTTTTGTGGGGCATTATTTTTCTTGAATTGAGTTCACAGCAAGCAAATCAGTGGCAGGCACTCCAATGCCGTTATCATAGTAATGCATTTTAAGCAAATAAACATACAAAATTTACAAAAAGACGTAGTTAGATTGCATAGACGTGGACAAATTGATGCTTGTTAAGTTTGAATTTCGCTTGTTTAGATTTGTAATCTTTATACGGTCATGGACCTTTGAAAAACGAGACATAAAACTTGTTTTTACCTCGACTCCTCCCTTGTTGTGACAACAAAACTTTCCACAACCTTCAACAAATCCGGTTAAAATGACGTGATTTAATTTTAAGCCCTAGCACCACCTGTTTGAAATCAGCTTACTGCCGGTGAGTAATGGCACGACAGAAATGGGATTAACCTTTACGCTAAAAAAATGGTTACACGTTCACCACTTCATTCCATGGCAGCGTAAACTTTTAACCAGTTATTTTCCGACAAGAAGTATAAACTTGGGTGGCCGATATAGATTCCTAACATAGGGCAGATTTATGTGTCACTTAAACATAGGAGAGCTGGTACCTCAAAAACCTAACTGAGTTTGTTGTGTAAAACTGGTGGTCGGTGGATATTTGCACGGTCAACACAATTTTCGTGTTAAGGTTCACGAACAGGTTAATGTAGTCTCTGATGTGGTTAAAGTCTCTAAAGTATGGGTGTAGATTCTGTCGCTTCAAACGTACATTTCATCAATCATCCGCAAAAACTAATCTGGTGATAATCGCATTTGAAACGTTTGACAGTTGTTAGTCTTTTGAGCATGGGAACATGCAAAATCACAAAAAACATTTCTGTTTTTTGCAGAAAACTAAAATCTGACTTTCCCATCACTAAAGGACAGCGTAAACTTTTTTCACTGACGCTACACTTTAATACTTTCAAAATTTGGCTGCACACCCAATCCCGCGTTTTGCCCCAAAAAGGCCTTTGAACATTATAATTTCCATTATGACGCCATGAAACGTCATAAAACGCACTGTGGGCGGTCTAACTAGAGCTTGGGTTAGCAAATGTCCCAATTGTTGTTAAGTTCAAGTTGCTAAGGATAAAATGTTCTTGTTTTCTGAAAAAAATGTTGGAATTAACAGTAACACTCCGACACACCGAGCCTTGCTTTGGATGGCCGAAAACCGTTCAAAATCTTACTCACCCACGACACACTTTGGGGTATTCCCCGACCACGTTTGCGTTGCGTCACATCGTCGCAAACTGGACCCAGTTAAAATGAGTCCGTCTTTGCACGAGAATCTGCAGTACATCTTATCCTGTGGGAATGAGGTGTCGAACGAGCAGCGTGAAATCACGTTGGGATCCTTGTTGAACGGACAACCTGTGACGTAACGATCACGTGATAGGCGGGCCGCCCATTGGTTAAACCAACGCGCGTTGATTTATGTGGTAATTGGTGTGAGTCCCCAACACAGTGGTTCCGAACCGAAGAGAAATTCCCCCAGAGAAAAATTTTATGAGACTTTAAAGAGAGAAAAATGTAAAGAGAGAATTTATAAGTATATGATGAGTGTAGTCTTTTTTTCAGGTAGACCAGCGCTTCCAAACCTTTTAACGTTATTTTAAATTACTTCTTGTGTGTAGGGGAAAAGTAAAAAGTTCCAAAATAAGCAAAGGGGAATGCGTTGACACCGATTGGAACCACTGTTCTAACATGTTCAAAACATCTTGTTGGCCTCATTAAAAAGCGTTCTACGACCGCTTGTCGTGCAGGTTCGTCACAGATAAATCCTAAGCTACTGGCTAAAATGCGCCGCTGGTACCATAGTGTTTGTGATAAGGAAACTTCTGGCTCCCCACAAGGTTACCCGAAACAACTACGATAGCGAGATCGCCAGAAATTGGTGTCAGGGCTGTTTAGTTGAGATTGTTATCAGTAAAGTGGTTGGAATACTGAAAACCGCCCACAGCCAAATTCCTAACTAACTAGGCCTGATTTGACCTGGTTTGTGAGCAAGGCTTGAAATCTGCTTGCAAACTCAAACGCTAAACCACGTTAACCATTTGGTATTTGCTTAGTACGGTTCTATAGATAAACTAGAGCTCCAAAACGCATTATCAGGTCAAACAGTGGAATCCATTTTTTCCAACTTTCCTTTCGTATTAGTGATTAAAACCGTTTATTTGAATTGTATTTCTGCCGTTGGTTATGTTACAGTTTTAAACTTTCATTGGTTTTACTTTTTTTACTGTACTTTTATCCATCGTGCTGCTATCCTTAAATACTAATAACGTTAGACACCAAAATTAACCCAACTCAATAATAAGTTTGAATATATTCAATCTACATTTACATAAATCAATGTATAACATAAGACTTAATAAAGGTCGCATTCCACAAAAGGTTGAAGAAGCCTATAGAATCGGTGAAGTAGGTTTTTACTAGAGCCGCAATAGTATTTTATCCAAACCCGTATAATGGTACGTTACTTTACCGCAGATCACACCAGCCATCTCCCCACACTGAAGCGAGTTAAATCCGTTCCACGGTTCAGCTTTGCACTGATCCAAACTCGTTTCGTGGCCAACGCAGTCAACCTGTCAAAATAACGTCACAAATAAATTTTGTGTAAAATACGATTCGATATAAACTTCAACTTTTGGTATAAAAGTCATTCACCATTACCTCTTACTAAAACATATGTGTATATTTCAAAAAAGGGGCATCGTCGATATCTGCCTACATGTTTTGGCGAAATATGTATGAGCTGAAGGTGAATGACGTGTGTACCAAACGTTAAAGTAACCGACAGACACAAAAACGAGTCTCTGTCCGTCATGTGATTTCTCAAATTCAAATTGTACGTGGTTTAAGTTGATTTGATCTTATAANACCATTACCTCTTACTAAAACATATGTGTATATTTCAAAAAAGAGGCATCGTCGATATCTGCCTACATATTTTGGCGAAATACATAAAGTATGAGCTAAAGGTGAATGACGTGTGTACCAAACGTTAAAGTAACCTACAGACACAAAAACGAGTCTCAGTCCGTCATGTGATTTCTCAAATTCAAATTTTACGTGGTTTAAGTTGATTTGATCTTATAATTTTACTTTTATATGCGGCCTTCTTTTTATGTTTAAAATGTATGTTCGCCATCTAGTATCATATTAAATCAATTACTTTGACTTACTCTATAAAACCCTCCAAACAGACAAGACATAATTACTTACTTTCGTCAAAACCGTGGGTCCAAACGAGCCCCCGAAATCAGCCCCCTTTCTTACAACCACGCCCCCGGTTTTGAACCCGAGCTGGCGGCAAACCACCAAAGCGTCGATGACGTCCCATCCGGTGGCACAGACCGCCCCCCACCGGTTGCCAGGCAACGCCACTTGTATCCGACCCATATAAGGAATGAGGCTTCCTGCTAGTCGAACCTCTCCAGGATGTGAAGCTAAAAGTTAAAAATAAATTAGTCTAATAAATTGTAATTGAACGTAAGAGATAAAATAAACAAATTTGATTCAACTAATCGCTTTTTCGGCTGTGTGCTTATTTTTATATTTTTACTTAGGTGTGTGTTTGTATGTTTTTGTTTGTACTTATGTATGTGCTTTTGTGTTGTGTGTAATTTTGAGTTTGTTTGCCCGTGATGTCTTTCTTTTTCGTGTGTGTGTGTTTGTTTGTGTCCACCGGTGCGTGTATTTCTTTACTTGTTTCTGTGTTTCTTTTCTGTGCGTTTGTGTATTTGTTTCTGTGCAAGTAATTGTTTGCAGGCACTATGTGTATTTGTGTGTGGAAATAACATTTATTATTAAACCGCTTTTAGCTCAAACGGGAAAGTAATCTTTGCTTTGCAACGCCAAAGAGAAAAGCAGGAAAAACTGTAATGTGTTATGTATGGAAACCAAACTGACAATCAGGACATTAGTTCGCCTTCCCGCCCAAGACGAGCGGGTTAATGAAGACACGACCAACTGTTTGCAAATGTTAAGGCGAGGTATGGAGGTAACTTCAGTTTACTGGTAAACAAACAAAGAGCGAACGGCGGCGTCAAGGTCACCAACCGTTCCTGCAGAACTATTTTTAGTGCGAAATTAGGAAATCGTTATATTTTAGCAGTGTTTCTGTACTGTTTTCGCACAAAACTTCACGTAAAATATACCAGTAGTTGGAAAACACAAACGTCAACTTTAAGCACAGATTTTAAGGTTGTGATGTACGTGTATTGCTGAATGAAAACAAAACATACGAGCACTGTCATGTACACTGCCGTTTATTGCTACTAATCTAGGACATCTTAAATGCCCAAAAGTCGAAGTTTAGGCTTTATTAGTAATCACTATATCCACCTTAAGATCCATGGTTCTACTTTTTTTCTATTGTTGTCGAAAACATAAAGCAATGTAAGCTGGCATAATTGTCCACAAGCAGAAGTTGATAAAATCCGCTTGGCCTAATAACCAAATCGTCGCAGCGCAAAGCAGTTTACAAGTCCATCTCGAAATTCGGGCTCAGAGCGAACTTAACGACCCGAAATTTGTTTGGATTCAAAACAGAAATTCATAACGCGCCTCTTTTAATCGCGGAAAGGTTGAGGTCAATTTTGAATCATTTGCGAAGTTCAAATTAAATTCCAGCGAAGTCATCAAATTGTTGTCTAACCGGAAGATTGACCGCGGTTAGTTGGTCACCTTTACACGTGCGGACATTGAAAGAGGAAATGATTTTACTTAACATTTGAATAAAGACGACTTACAAATTAATGTTTGTAATCATGTTTAAATTGATGGTTTAACCGACGATCAAGAATCTTTTACCCAAATGCAATAATCTAAATACTTACCTGGTTCGTAATGGTCGAATATATCCTTCCGTAACGTTCGTGCTTCGCTCTTTGACACCGCCGATAGCTGCACGACCACGTGGTTAGTTCTTCCACTCACTAACCCCGCGTCGGCGGAAAGATCTGAACCCGAATCTGCCGACTTTTTATCGGATCTCAACAGTCGGTGAAACGATTCCAAACTTCTTAAAGCTTTTCTATCGTTGCTTTTCG